>VWPU01003976.1:17651-47316 GCA_013398955.1 Callaeas wilsoni | reverse complement strand
CTCCCCTCCCCTTCCTTGTTGTCCCCACCAGAGAAGGAAAGCAGCACGTGTGACAGGGAGGGATGAGCCCAGACCCCACGGAAACTGTCCTGATTCCCCTCTCACCTGAGCCTCAGAGGCTTCAGGACATTTCCTGCGAGCAGAGTCACAGGCAGACCTAACCAGGACTCCTCACCGGGAATCTTCTTACATATCTCATGGACTTTCCTGATTTATTAAAGAAGTTCAGCATCAGCATTTTCTCTCTACATATGTTTTCTTGTAATCACCACACCACCAGTACAAGCAGACTAACTTACAAATGAGAGTAAATTATGCATACAGTCTAAATTTTGTCTGCTGTGGTACTTAGATGACAGAAGTTTAATACCTAAACCATGGTATTAAAACATGGTCTGCTTTTGCTCCGAGGCTGAACTGCAGGGATGACCCAAGTCAAATTAATAAACACAGAAACCCGCCAGACATCTCGTGATGAGCTGCACTGCAGTGAACCTCTGGAGATTCTGGAAGCAGCTGAAAGGCTTTGCTGAAACATCAACTGAAATAAGTCAGTAATTAACTTTTTGTCTTTCTCTCAGCAGCCCCACGACTGGGGTCTGAATCAGAGCGTTGTGCAGTTGGTGGCTGTGCAGGGTCTCACCAAAGCTGTGTGTCACGGCAGCAAAGGCACAGCCTCAGTCACATTGTGCTTTGTGCAACTTTATTCTCCCCTCCCTTCAGTCTGAAGCAAATTCCTACTAAGTTTATGGAGGTGCACAAAGAGATGAAGAAAGCAGGGTGCCTTTGGCACAGCAGTATCTTCCTAATGGTGTTTATTGCTCCAGCTGTATCAGTGAAGGATCCTGTTCCCTTCTGGGTCACTTCCCACCACTGAATTCCTACACTGATCTTTGATTTGCTGCCTTTCAAGCAAGTACTTCTTGGCCACCATCTATTCCCATCAGCTGAGCTCACCTGTGTTTTGTCTCTGCTGTGGCCACAAGAAGAGAAGAACTCATCCTTCCCCCAGAACATGTTTAATAAAAAGAAAAACTCATCCTTCCCTCAGAACATGTTTAATATAAAGAAAGAGGACAATGAACAGCTTTTCAGAAGTACTACAACAGACTCAGAACCAGATCATCACAAAATAAGTGCTAGAAAAAATGAAAAGTCAAGACCAAACCCTTCATGGTGAGAAGGAAGAAAACATTTTTATCCATCCTTTGCTCTCCAGTCATTATTCTACTTGCTGGAACATTAGTTCTTCAAATTGTTTTTAATTACATGGCGTAGAAATAAATATGCACCACTATTAGCATGCTCTCAGGGTGAATACAAAGGGTACTCACTTCCATTCCACTCAAGGCACCATTCCAAGGTGATTTATACTCTCATTATAGGCTGTTGCCTTTCCTATGTAAATTTGTAATCAAATATTCTAAACAGTTGATGATAAATACCTTTGGTAACTACTGCTCACAGTCATTCCCACAGCCCCAGGGCCTCAGGAGTCGGGCAGGAGCACTCACACACGTGTGCACATGCACAGAAACAGCCCCCACAGGTACTCTGCCACGCTGTTAAATCTTCTAACAACTTTGGGTATGTGAACCCACCCTATGTCAAACTGCTGACAACATTTTTTTTTGCCATGCTTAATTTAGCAAACTTCCCTCTCATTATATAAGCTATTAGGACAAAAGGAGCATTAATTAACTTACTGAATTTTTGATCAGATGTTGCAATGATACTTTATCATTTTACTAATCTGTTCCAGAGTGGATTTTTTAGAAATGTTTCGGAGTGAACCAACAAGTTAATACAATAATTATAATCCTTTCACATGATTCCAAGATTTTGCATTGCTCTGTGTTGTTTAAACATCCTTTCAGTGCAACAATCCAAGGGAGAAGCATTTTTCCTACACATAAGAAATCCTTTACTGATACACTTTCAAATAGTTCATGTACTATTCCTTAAGATTTTCTTTTCATTTCATTTCTGAACAAGTCACTTGGTTGAGATTCCAGGCTTGGAAATCCACAGACTGTTTGAAATGTGATAAGTACTGTTAAGAACTTGGATGGGAAACCTGAAGAGAATCAGGTGGGTTAACCTGTTCTCTTGCAGACAGCCCTGTTCTCTGCACCAATCTAGTCTTAGGGTAGGACAGAATTCAGAAATGTTAGGATGCCAAACCCTGGAAAACTTGCACTGAGTATATCTGGGCATTACAGAGTTTCACAGAAACAAAAAAGGAAGAAAGAGATTGCCTTTTTAAATGACACAATACAATTTGTGCAGAACTTTGATGTCCAGGTTTGACACTTCTCACTCTTGACTCTCTGCCTCTGCATGCAATTGCCAGTCTTTTAAAATTCCAGCCTTAATGAAATAGGTAAGCTTCAAAAAAGATTAAGCTGAAAAATACAGCAGGAATATAGAATGAGGACAGGTGATTGATCTCTGAGTGGATATCCAACAGTGCAATGAAATTCTCAGGCTGGTTCTTCTTTATTTCAAAATGGTTTTGATTCAGAGGGATTTTATAGCAGCTAAATCATGCAGTTGGCACAGACTGTGCACGCTTTTCAGCATGCTATACTCTGAAAGATGTCACATTTGGCAGAGGCAGCAAAGCTCCATGAATTTATTGTTGTTTTCCATTGAACACCAAAACCCAAGGCATCAAAAGCTGATACAGCACACGTTACCACGCTATTGTGTGGAGTCTGCTGCCATCCTGACCAGCGCAAACCTCCGCGGGCATGCTGCGCGGGTTTTTTGGCAAACAATGCCAGGTGGGACGCTCCTGGAGGCCAAAGCAGTGGAGCTGTGTGGAGCAGGGGGACCCTGGCCCGCTGGGGGCCTGGGGACAAAGCGCACCCCAGCCATGCCACCGATTGCAAACCCGTCTTGTAAAGGACTGCACCCCGAGGTGGCTCCCAGAATAACAACCTTCCTTGTGGGAGCAGTGCTTTCAGAGTCTGTAGCACTTCTCAGAAATGCCAAATTACAGATATCTTTAAGCACTCCCAGAATAAGAACCACGTATTGGGTGTTTATTTATTTTGGACAATTGCCTTTCTTGGTGACCAAGATGCAGTTTTATTGCAATTTCAGCTTGAACATACTGCTAATGTACAGAGCTAATTAGCTCTCTACAAAAGTGTCTAAGAGCACATGAAGATCAAAATCTTACCTTTATAGTTTCTTTTTTCTGTCCTAAACTCTAAATAAACCACACAAACTGAAATTTCATCACAGCTGTTTAATCTCTACTAAATTCTAAGTGAAAGATAGTCCATTTTCAGTCAAAAGTAGAGCAGAAAAAACTGTGACTAGAAAAAAATTAGAATGGTGTTAAAGAAGCCATTTTTCTTTTCCACTCAGCTTGAGCTAATAGAAAATATTGCAGAGCATGCTTGAAAACTATATAATGATATATTCAAAAAACAAAATAAAAAGCCACTTTTTTATAGCCCAAGATGTTCTATGTAAACAATCAACAGGAAAAACACTTTGAAAATTTATCAGGAATCCTCTGAAATGGATATGACACAGCTGCCCTCTCATTATTTCCTATGAATCTACAAACTCGGGAAAAAAAAAAAAGCTGTCTTTTAAGATTCTGGAAGCCTCTTCCTTTAATAATTAATGTTGGAGGCTATGAGAGATGTTTAAGAAGCTTTTGCTTCTGTTTTCCAATTCAGAATATCTAGTCAGGAATTCAGTATCTCAGCAAGTACATGGTCACCACCTAAGCAGCTGCACTCTCAGAAACTACCGCAAGAAAGCTCAAAAGTGTGCTCTGACCCTCAGTTTAACCTTGCAAAGAGTCTCTTCTCCCTGCTGCTGGAGACACAAAAGCAGCATTAATAGAGTTCGGGGTGTGCAATTTCTCTGTGCATCAAGAGCATTAGGAAGGTTTTACTATGTACATCACAAATAGGTAAAGCATATCCCACATCCAAGTTTCTCATTATGGGAGATATTATATTAGATTGTTATTCACCACAGGAGAATGTCACACTTTTCTGTGTACTCTAGTTCAGCACTTTTCTAATTTCATGGACCTCAATTTACATTTGTCAGTGTCTGAAGTTGGATGATATTGGTCTGCTCAGGAAATGAGTTAAAGGGGAGAGAGGTCTTTCACCTTTTGGGCAGTACCATACTTTGATGATGCATAAATAAAGCACAGCAGGAGTGTGTCAGCAAAAATGGACATCCCAAAGCCCTTTGATGCAAAGGATGATGTTTGTTAGAAACAGAAGGTTAACTATATAGAAACTGTGAGGCTGAAGAGTTGATGTGAAGAAAATCTGGCTGATGCCTTAGCAGAAATCCACCTTGCCTTTCACTGTGAGTGTGCAGACGTGGAGATTTCAATAGATTACCAATGCTGATTAGTGGGTGTATATGGAAATTATATTTAAAAGCTCAGTGATAAGAACCCTAAACAACTGGTATTCCTAGTGGCCCTGATCCAAAAACCAGTCAGTTTTTTTTTTTATTACTTTAATGGGATTCAGATAAGGCCCCCAGGAGTTAATCTCCCATAAAGGGGCAGCTGTGTTACCTCCACTTACAGGTTCACACTTCAGAGCAACTACACATTGACACCTGTTAGCTCAGACTAGAAGAATTTACCAAATATTTTGTTCTAAGCATTCAGAAACATTTTCCTAAATCTGAACGAAAGAGCTAAAGATAAAAATCCTTGGCTGCCTAAGGCAATTGATCCAATGATGAACTTGAAAGTGTTTCAGAACTTCTTGCTGATTTCTGATGCAGCTTCATGGACATTTGTGGCTGCAGTTTAGACTCAGCTGAGGTTACAGACCATCCTCCCCAGGCTTCGCTACAAACTCATCCTTATGAACCCTCACAAGCCTTTCTGTTTGGGTTTGCCAGCAGTTTGAATGAGCCCCAAAGTCCAACATCAGAGACGACATGCCCAAAAAATCAGTCACATGTCACGGGTGAGCCGCCCAACAGCACAGTCTCACAGCTGTAACCTTCATACTTCGGCTTTTTTAAAATCTAATGAGTAAAAAACAAGATTTTCATTTACATACCACTTTTCTCACCTACTGCACAACAATACAGACTTTGCAAAAGGAAGCAAATCTTTAAACCAGACACAAAAGTCAGGAAAATAGTGAAGCTTTGAGGGAGAACAATTAATTCAGTAAACCCAACCCACCAAACAAGCCCCTAAAGTGTTAAAACAAGGCATTTGAATGGTAACAACTGTTAAAATGAGCTCTGAAATCTCCATGCAACATGAGACTTTTATTGACAAACAATTAAATCTCTCTTTAAGTGCACTTTCTCTGTAAAACCTAATTTATAATCTTATCAGGCATGTCTCTCAGAAGAATTTGCTACTAGTCTGTGTCTTTATCTGCACAATGCAGAATGCTAACAATTGTCTTGTATGTTTGTTTCCAATGTCAAAGACTGAAATTCCAATTTAAGGTTCTGACTGCTTTAGGAATTTTATATTATTTTTAGAGTGCTGTCACTTTTGTTCACTTGGTGTGTCAGACAAACAAAATGCAAGAATAAAAAAGCCTGTGTGAATGGTAAGAAAGGAGGAGAAGGGCGGTGTGTGCTGTAGCTCATTTGCTGTTCTATAATTTTTCTGGTACCCTCCAGGGCCCTATCTTGTTTCAGCTCTACTCCTTAGAATTCAACTTTTGCAATGAGCATTAAGGTAAAGGAAGCTGGAGCAGGATGGAATTAGCAGTGTGCACTTTGAGTGTGCTGCATCCAGCCAGGAGTTCTGCAGCCTGAGGTGGGTCTGCCAACACCCAGCTCGGGCTGCCCTGTACCCTGCTCCGGGCTCTCAGCCACGGGTTTGCCTGGAAATCTGCGACAGCCGAACCTTTCCTACCCCCAGACTGTGGCAGGACATATCCTCCCCCTCTCTACCACAGATAGTTGGTGCAGATATGGAAGAGATAACCCAGGGGCTGAAAGGCCCAGCAAGGGGTCTTCTCTGGCACCAAAAGGGCTCAAGCCCCAGCTAAGAATCCACATCTTAGTCTGGAGAGCAGATGTGGAAAGAGATAACAGAGATATTCTTGACTGAGAGACACTGTTTTATATAAAAGATNTGAGAGACACTGTTTTACAAACTATAAAAGATGCACGAGTTATCACAGAGGCGGAAGCCTTCTACACACACCCTGAGAGTGTGGGGGACTTCTCCCCAGAGTTTGGACCCAGATTCCGCGGTTACTTTCCAGGGAATTGAGGGAAAGGATCTCCATGTGTGCCCCACCAACAATTAGGTGGTAAGATACATTGAATCTTAAGTTATATTATTCTTCACTAGCTGTAAAATTGATGATACCTTTAACCTTGTGCTGTATATACCTACCAGTAGTTTCTTTTTATTCTTATTCCTGTGTAGTATATAGTTTATTTTAAGTCTTATGTCTGTTGGTTTTGTGTCTATTAAATAATCATTCTATAATAGACCAAATCAGCCATTATTAAAGAACTTGCGAGCGAAAGTGGGTCTTGAGGTGCTGGCCACCCCAATAAAGCTCCTGCCTGCTGCCAGAGGCCTGGGCAAAAGGCAGAGACTCAGCTACACACCCACATCCATTCGCAACACAGACCTACACCACGGTGTACATTTCCAACTAGTATAATAGATAACAATTTCAATCAAACCGTTTTAATTCTAAGAACTGCTGACCTACCTCCTTTTTCACTTTAGCAGGGTTCAAAAGAGAACAAAGAAGGTTGGGGTTTTTTTTCAGCAAGCAAATCATACCACTCTACATTATTATTTCCTTCCACTCCCCCCCAGTCCAAGTCCTTTAAGAAATGGAACCACAACAGTCACACGCTGTACTAGGCTAGAGAGTATTTGTTTCATTTAACTTTTTTTAATCCCACATAAAATCGTGCTAATTCTTTCAACATAAATAGGACACATTGCTATTCCAAGCTTCCCCTCCCCTTTTATTTAGATCAGAACACCTGATGGTTAATTCCCAGTTGAGATAATTAGTCCTTGGTTATCACCAGTTATTGTCACCTGTTCAACTTGCAAATGTCTACAAATTTGAGTTTTCCAATTAGCAGCGCAAGATCCCTATAGCATACAGCTAGAATGTACTTTTTTTCTACAAGGCAAATCACTTTTCACTTACACACTTTGTCTATTGAGTCTCATTTGGTAATAGTGCTTTAAAAATTATAGTGTTTTTCACAGAATAGACTTGTCATTGCCCTACCTCCTATCAAGCCCAGATGGCTGCTTCTATAAAGGAGAGAAAAACAGAAAAGGGAATTAAATGAAACCCTCTCCCTAATAAGTATCCGAGTCAATTTAAATAGTTTCATTTCATTTTTACATCAGAGTCCTGCCCTAGTATTAAGGCATGAAGAACATTCTCAGTGTGCTAATAAGCCCCATGACATGTTGAACTCACTTTTCAGTAAGTGGAATAAGCTGTAGTTTATTTTTAACTTTTATGGTAGGTAAACTGCATTAGAGGAAGTGGCCCAGTGCATTAGATCTGGGTTGACTTCCAGCTGAACAGAATAAGGTGGCCTTCTGACTAAAACCAACACAGAATAGCACTTGGAATGTGGAGGAGGCACTTCTCCATTTTCAATCCCCACAGCACATGGTACAAGATCACTCAACACCTCAGTATTTACTTGGCTTTGTTTGCTGTAGTGCCTGCAGGGGATTTATGGTGCTTCCAGGGAAGTGCTCAGTCCACCTCCTAAGAGAAGTTCTGCAGCAAAAGTGAGCTCCAACATTTTCTGTGGGAAGGAATGATAGAAACTCTGATCACATCTCTCAGCTTTGCACAGTTCCTCTGCAAATCTGAGAGGGCTTCCCAGGTACAGAGCCTGGAAACTGCTGGCCTGGAGAGGTGAAAAGGGTTGTGCCATTTGGGAGTCAAATTCCTCCACTTCACAGAAAGCCTTGGGGTTGGAAGAGACTTTCAAAGGCCACTTAGACCAACCCCCCTGTAATGAGCAGGGACATCTGCAGCCAGGTCAGGCTGCTCAGAGACACAACCTACCCGGCCTTGAGTGTCTCCAGGGATGGAGCAGCTACAGCTTTTCTGGGCAGCCTGTGCCATGGGCTCACCACCCTCACGATAAAAGAGTATCTTCCTTATTTCTTTCTCTGGATGTGCCGAGAATGGCCCAATGCAATTGATGAATCCCAAGCACAAATGGCAAGAAAGAATCTCCCTTCAGAGATGTGTGCAGTTTATTATTAAGAACAAAACCTTTTCTGTAACTCAGCTGTTCCGATTGGCTCATTACCTCATGTTTGCACGTATTCCCCCTCCCTGGGGATGTCTGTGAGGCTATGCTCGTGCTGTGGCTGTAGCTTTGAGACAGGTTTGGTGGCAATGACAGTCCTCTCTAAAAACACTGCTGCCTCTAAACAGAACCATTTTCAAGACAGCCATACAACTATACCTAGCTGTGTGAGGTTTAGGATGTCTGGAATAGCATTAACAACATTATAGCCAGACAGACAGGTACTGAAAGGTAAAAATGCTCCATTCTGAGCCTGAAACTAAGCAACCCAATGAAAGATTTTATGAAGAATACTAGAAAACAAGTTGTGGAGTACTAGGAAAAGAATTGTTCCTTCCAAGCCTATACTAATGACAAATCACAATGCTGCTGGCTGGAACAGGTGTTAACAAATTCACCTGCACTTTCCTCTTGTCCCTGGTTCTGTATCTTGGGGCAGGGACTAGAGCTCAGACTCTCAGACGAATTTGGGCATCAAATTCCTTTGAAATTGAGTTGTTAGATTCCTAACTGTTTTTGAGAACCTGGGTTCTCAAAATGAGATATGAGAAATGAGGATACAGTGTCTGCTTATTGCTTTGTGTCTGGAGCCCATGAATCAGCCACACTCACACACAGTGGAATAGGATTATTGCTTCATGGCATGGGCAGGCAGGAGCAGTCACAACCGAGCCCTTGGAGATCCAGGCAGCAAGAAATTCATGAAGATTTAAAGTAGTTAAAGGAGTTTATTTTCCAGGTGGGAAATCCAGGTGTCAGAAGGAAAGCAACTATAAATTTTCAACCCAGCTTTGCACATAAAATGTAAAGCCATTTGGAGCACACAGAAAGCTCAGTATGAACTATGGCTGATAGCTGGTGCAAGGTATGGTCAGTGGTTTTAAATGATTGATAGAGCTATCTCTGCACTAAAGCACTAAGGCTGGAATAGAAGAAAAAAATTGAGACCTGCTATAATGGTGCTTTATACCTCTTTTTTTCCTCTGATGGTCAAATAGAGTTCAGTTGTACCAAATGACTGTTACTTTTACCAGTGATACCTGTGGTAGCTCTCCATACATCTACTACAGCATTTTATTCCAATAAACACAATACGACATGTGGAGATGGTTTTAAAAACATCTAATTTATCATCATCTCTCTAGAAAGTAAATTAGGTTGACCATATGCAAAGTAGTTTGGTTATTTCAAGAAGAAATGCACATGTGAATAAATATTTAATGCTGTGCTTTATTCCTATTTAAATACTCAAAAGGGCTTTATGGCCTGTCAATGAACCATCTTAGCTCAATGGACTTGTTCCTTTCACTTGTAGCACCTTGGGGTTTCTGCCCACAGTATCCTGTAAAACAATCCGGTACCGGGAGGGAACTCCAAGGCCTGCTGGAACAGCAGCATCCTGCAGGCACTCGAGAGAACTCGGGGCAGTCACTCCTTCCCGCAGCCTTCCAAATACCAGGACCCAGGACCATGTGAGTTTTCAGCCAATATCAGATCATTTGAATATAATTTCCCTGAAAGCGGTGTCTTCTCGAGGCCTGTTCTGCATGAAAAAGCCATGGGCAAGTGCTGAGGGAACAGACTCCAAACAGCCTCTGAGGAGGAGTCCCAGGTGCTGACTCTATTTATACTCAGCTCTGAGACCAGTGCATTAGCTGACTGGCATTTCTCTTGCTGAGAAAAGATCAATGAAGAAAAGATCAGCTGAAGAAAGATCGATGGTGACCAGACAAACCATTAATTCAAAAGAAAAGAGATTTTGCTTGGAGAAATAGGACATTACCCTGAGGCTCAAGCTCAGACTTGATCATTCCCATGTCTTACACGCTGACCTGAATTCTCCCTGCAATAAACTGCCAGCCCTGCAAGGACGGGGTGAGAATGAGCCCCTTGCTGGACAGAGCTGCACACAGACAGAGCAACAGGGAAGCAAAATAGGGGAGAGTAAAATCATAGACAGTCATGCCACACATGCAAAGGGAGACCTGTATTTTCACAAGTGGGGATTTCTCACATGCCTCTATAACAAAATGTTCCCCATAACCTAGAATTTGATTTTCCTTCTGTTCTGAGGTCTGCAGGCTCTTCTGCAGCTGTAAGGTCTGAAGGATGTCTGGTTTCTCTTTAAGTACTGTCAACAGCATCTCACTCCTTTTTGTGGGGAGTGAATGGAGTTGCACTGCTGGAGAAAGGTATAGGTGGGCATTGTTCTGTTAGTTATCTCCCACTGGCACTCCTTAAACTCTAGATGGTTGTGATTCTCAGACTGCCTGGCAAAAAATACCCAGCTCTTTCACTGATAAACTTTTTCAACCCCCAAAAGACAAGGAATAACTCAGATAAATAAGAATATATGTCACAGTGTGTATGTATATACTCACAAAAGCATTCTGTGATAATAGAGACATGAGGTGCTCAAAGAACTGTTCCAGGTACTGAGAAAAAAGCTTTGATGTTGTTGAGACATTAAGGAGTTGTTAAAGAGCAGTTCACCTGTGGATATTGCCAAGGAGAGGTAGCACTGCTGTACTGATCATGTTTTAAAGTGCTGCTCTGTGTGAAGCATAAACAGCACAGCAGCGGAAACCAGAGCGTCCTGCTGTTTGCACAGGAGAAAATAGCCGGAGATGAGACTGCAACTTCAGATGGAGCAAAGTTCCAGCTCTTCCAGAAGAAAGGAGGAGCTTTTACTCTACTACATTTGTTTGTGCCTACTGTTACCCTGTCCTCTCTTGGAAGTTGCCCAGGATCACACACTGTCACTGTCACTGTCACTGTACTGCTAGCACAGGGGGAGAGTAGCAGTGGGTCATTTGGGAAGAGCTACAAAAAGGCAGTTGAAGCTGTGTTTTCATGAAAAAAAAAAAGATTTTGAAAGAAAAACAAGCAAAAGCCCCCCACTGAGGAAGAAAAGAACCCCCACTGAAGTGATAGTAAAGATGTACACTTAGCAATTAGTCAGACTTTTCCAGAGCAAAAGGGTAATTTCAAAATAATACCTGAGTGTTTCCAGGATGACAAACATCAGGCCAAGTTCTGGAACACTGTGAGTTCTACCTAATGGATTTAATGAAAAAAAACCCAAACAGAACATATGGTACAAGGCATGATCCCATGTTAAGCCACTATCCTTTGCTGTTTGTGCTGGGAGCCACATCTAAAATCCTAACCTAGTATTTATTTAGGATGGCATGCTGCTGATTATTATAAAGTAATCTTTGGATACATCTTAATATCTACCTGGAGCCAATGCACACTGTCTTAATGGACTGCCACATGTACCCAATGAAACTATTAATTAAATGAAGCCTTACTGACTTCTGTGGTTAAAAGGAAAGTAAGCTGGTTTATGAATCTAACCTCAAATCACTAGGTACTGGCTTTCCCTTTGCTTATTAGATTTTTGCTACTGTCATCAAAAGAATAAAAAAAAATCGGATTAAATTTGAAGTATTGCTTTAACAATATGTTTCAAGAATGCTTTTAGAATATCTGAACCTTCCCCATTGTTTCCTTTCATTGTGAAGTTTCATGGGAAGAATGGAGAGAAAGAATTCAGTATTATATGAAGACAATTCAGAAAGCTTATAAATGTCTTCCCCAATTCTCTTCCTATTGCTACCTATTTCCTTAGAAATATGAGGTGAAAAATCTTGACATATGAAGAATTTCCTGAACAAAAAATCATTTCGAAATACATAGTTTTTTATGTGTTATATATTTGAACATAAAATGCAAGTACCCTCCCCAGGAAACAATGAAGAATTAGGCAAAGTTAAGTGAAACTCGTTTTCGCTGAAAAGCCAAGATCCACGTTTTTCCTCCTGAAGCCCTGCTGGCACTCTGCAGCCCTGTGCTCTGTTGTCCAGCTGCTCCTGCAAGGAACCTGCTGCCAGCTGTGTGCCCCAGCTGGGCACTGGCTCTGGGAGTTCTTGTCCCCTGGAGAGCGTAGCAGTGTCCCAGATATCCCGAGAGACACTGGGAATCATCCCCACCATGGGGTGGCAGCTGTAGGACAGCGTGACTTCTTCAGCTAACAGTGTGCACTACTGGCGGTTTCAGATTGCTTTAGTAGATGATTTTTGCATTTTGGGGGCACTGTTCCTGTTATGGGAATGGGTCTTGCTGGTGAATTTGAAGGAGGAGAATACACAGCTTCACTTCTCGTGAACTGTCAGAATATTTTTTGCTTTTGTTCAGATTTCAGCACAACTTTGTGGGTGAAATCCAAACCTCTTTCAAGCCAGTGGGGGTTTTCTCATGGATTCAAAGAGGCAGACCTGCTTTGTGAGGATAAGCTGGAGCTCCATTTTGCCAAACTCCACATGACCAGAATGCATTGTTCATTTACAGCTGCCTTGATCATAAATCTGTCTCATTTTACTTTATTCTGAGTCACTCCCCTGAGGTTTTAACTTACATATTTATTATTGTTTCAGAAATATCTGGCTAACAATGACAGCCTGACTTAATGGCCAACACAATTTAGACATCTGTCATTTTAAAGCAGAACTCTCGGAAGAAAAGCATTTTATAAAGTTCCTATGCTTCCTGGATAAAACTCCATGCTATCTAATCAAAAGTCCTATGGCTTTGCATTTATTGCAATAAATTATTTCCATGCTCTGGGCTTCGAGGATGGGGAAGGGTCTGGAGGGGCCACACGGGGAGTCCGAGGGAATGGCTGGAGCTGTGTCATGGGAGGGTTAGGCTGGAGATCAGGAAAAGGTTCTGCTTTCCCCAGAGGTGCTGGGCACTGCCCGGGCTCCCCAGGGAATGGTCCCGGCCCCGAGGCTCCGGAGCTCCGGGAGCGCTCGGACAGCGCTGCCAGGGATGCCCAGGCTGGGATTGTTGGGGTGGCTGGGCAGGGGCAGGGCTGGATCCGTGATCCTTGGGGTTCGCTTCCAGCTGCGGATATTCTGTGTTCCGTGGTTCTCATCGGAGCCGTTCCATCCCGAGGGAACGCTCCTTGCTCGGCTGCAGGCAGAGCTCCCAGGCAGGGCGCTCAGGGAAACCGCACCCCATCCATTTTTCGGGGAGTTCTGGCTCAGCTGACAGTAGCGCTCAAAAGCTGAATTTGTGGCAGAGACTTCGCAGTGCATTTCAATGCAACATTCAGTTTAATTAGCACTCGGGCGATTCCTTTTGTTGTCGGTAAACAACAGGAAGGTTTGACAAGGCAGAGAAGAGAGTGCATTTGTTGCTTTCATATGTCACTCAAACTAGACCATCACCATTCCCAAACTAATGCTTCTTTACACGAACTTGTGCTAAATAGTGTTAGATTTCTATGCCTAAACCTGGCAGGTTTTCCCAGGCTTGCATCTGATATCAAAATCAAGGTTTATTAACATTACAAAGAGCACCGCTGTCCTGTAGTGCCCCTTTTATCATTCTAAGCAGCTGCCTTGAGGCAATGCGTTTAACCTTGGGAAATGGGAGAGGAATTCTGGGAAGCCAGAAATCTTTGACAGCTCAAGCCTTTTACCTCTGCCAAAATCTGCCCTCCTTTAGCTCCCACACCGAAAAAAAGGAGACCCTTATTTGATGTTTATCTATTCCATTCACTGCACTTAAAATGGAAAGAGAGGGTGGCATTTCCTTACGGTGATCTCCCATTTGTGCTTCCAGCACACCAGGGATGAAAATTTTCCTTTTTTCTACTAAGATTCGTATTAGAAAGACAGGGCTGGTGAATGGGAGGACACCAAAAGAAACCCTAAACCATTTAGCAGAGTGCAAATTTTTAAAAATCATAGTTGTGCGGGTTATCTTATTCCTAAATGTCTTATGATAAATTTCACATTCCATTCACTATTTCATCACCTGTTGCAATAGCAAAGGAGCTGTCACTGGTTCAGTTATAAGCCCTTATTTGTCAGGGTTTAGGGCTTAGCTGTAAAAATAGAATTCATTTTGATGTTTCACATATCAATTCTCTCTTTATACACATCTTTTTCTTTCAGAAGCTCCCAAAGTATTTCTTAAGCTCTACATGAATATAACCTTTGAAATGCACCTAATTCCACAGTTTCTGGCTGGCCCTTGGCATATTGCAAAACACCAAAGCAGTGTGGATACAAATTAACTATCAGATATTAAACAAACATCTCCGGGTTTAATGTTGGTATTGAAAGGAATGAGGGACTTGTCTTAACAAATAAGCTGTAGGCCTGCTGGTAGATAAAAACTAGCACTAAGAGAGAAAAGAAACAATGGAAAGGGTTCCACTGATTGATGAATGGAAAGAGAGATTTGTAAACTGTAGGTCTGCTAATAAATGAAATTAAATATCAAAAGATGAAAGGACAATGAGGAAGAAAAATTCCATAGGAATTAAAAAAAGGCAAGGGGGGGTATACATTAGAAGGGAATCTTAGGAATTAGGCGTTCCAGGAAGTCTGTACCTCTCAAGTACCTCAGCCAATGGGGAAAGAGAGAGCGAAAATACGGTTGGGAAATTATGATAAAAAGGACACTGTGTCCGCCAAAAATTCGAGGGACCCCAGGGGAATGCGCCATGGCCTCTCCCTTTATTCGAATAAAGTAACGGGACTCCTCTGTCTCCTTTTTGGACATAAACCTCTGGGGTTGGTGGTTTAATTTTCCTGACAGTATCACACCTCTCAAGTAAAAAAAAAAACCCAGAAGTCCTCTTTTCCCCTCAAGTTTCTGAAAACAATATATGTAATAAGCTGTACTAATGAGGGCCAGATTCAGAAGGAGAAGTGTGCCCATCCTCTCAGGGATTTAATGACACCTCCCTGCTTTCCTGGGGTGTATTTACATGGCATAGTACAGTGCTTTTCCTCTTCAGCGGGCAACAGCAGCCACGGCAGCAGCCACGGCTGGCTTTTGCAGGCAGCTGTAGCAGTCAGGTGTCTTAGTGCAGAGCAAGACTGATCAAACCTGGCATTTTAGGCCTCTAAGCTCAAGGGACACGGTCTGTGCTCCCTCTCTTCATAGCTATCTCCATCTAATGAGATTTTGCTCTTATTCCGGTGAATTGCTCAGCTGCTCTGACCATAAGCAGCTTAATGTTTTACTTCAGCTGTATGAAAACGTCTCATGCAGCCAATTCCACTTTGACATGTGTTATTGGCCGTGCTGGGTGTCTGGGTTGTGACAGAGCACAGCCTAATTCCGGCTCTGTACGGATCCTGCTCGCTGAGGGGCTTTACAGAGCAAGTCCCTTTGGAAATCACACCACGAGCCTTTGTCTTCACAGTGGGGTGAGTGTGGGCCCTGTTTGTGTTTGCATCTAGAGCTGGATTCCTCCTCACTGCTCATTAGGTCTCTCCTAGGCTGTTACTTTACGCGGTGCACAGTTCGTGTCTTCTCTGATGAAGGGGAAGCAGGCTGCCACAAACCAGGGGAGCTGCCCTGTGCTCACCTTCTTCTGCCACGGCTCGGCCCAGCTGTGATGGAAACTTCCCACCCTGACCATGCAGGGGTCCCTCTGTCAGTCCCACGGGCAGCACCCGAGCTGGCACCGAAACCCTTGGCAGCTGCTGCCCCCACACCCACACCACGCTTCCTCACCAGCTCAGCCCCAGCTTTCCCATGGCACAGTCTCAGACATCCTGATCCTTAAAATAATTTAATCCTGGTGCGATAACGAAATAAAATCACAGCTAAAGCTGGTGCCTGAGAGGAGGGACCCGAAGCAAGGAGGGGCACCCTTTTATCCCCTCGCACTTTTACAGTGAGGAAGTCTGGTGTCTCCGGCGGCTTAGCAGTTCTATGGACTATTAACAAGCCCTGACACACTGGCAAGGGAGTGTTTCTGGTAAGTCTGAAGTCCCAACAGTTCCAGTGTATTAAATATAAGTTCAATATGTCAGGAAGATTAATCTACCAACACCAGAGGTTTATGTCCAAAAAGGAGACAGAGGAGTCCCGTTACTTTATTCGAATAAAGGGAGAGGCCATGGGACATTCCCCTGGGCTCTCTCAAATTTTTGGAGACCGCAGCCTCCTTTTTATCCTAATTTCCCAACCGCATTTTCCCTCTCTCTTTCCCCATTGGCTGAGGTACTTGAGAAGTACAGACTTCCTGGAACGCCTAATTTTTAAGATTCCCTTCTAATGTATACCCCCCCTTGCCCTTTTTAGAATTCCTATGGAATTTATGATTCTCCTCATTGTTTCTTTCATCTTTTGATACTCCATTTCATTTATTAGCAGACCTACAGTTTATTGATAAAGACAAATCTCTCTTTCCATTCATCAATCAGTGGAATCCTTTCCATTGTTTCTTTTATCTCTTAGTGCTAGTTTTTATCTACCAGCAGGCCTACAGTTTATTTGTAAAGACAAGTCCCTCATACCTTTCAATTATTTTTTGCAAGTAGCAGATTGCTTTCCAGCATCCTGCTAAATCATTCCATACTCCTTGTGTCTGCAGTCCCAACCAGCTAAGTTATGGCTTTTTCATTACCCCTCTTAAAATCAGGTCTGCTCTGAGTTTGTGCATCAAAAGTGATGTGTGTGTGCATAAACACTCAACGTCTATAAGGATAACTTGCCGTCACTGTTGTAAAAGTGTATCATTGATTTACATACCAGCAGTGCATTATAATAAATATTTTACTATTTTATATACATACTCATATAACATATAAACAAAATATACTTAAGGAAAGCTGAGGCTATGAAATTAAACATTTGAAAGTTGTTATTCTGCTTTCCTTTCACTTGTCCTTTCAACCTTACTCCAGCCCTTTTCATGCCATAATTTATCTTTTACTTGCATCACTTTACAGTGCTTATGCCTCATTCACACACGGGGTCTTAGGGACTCCTTCAGAATACAGGTTTGTGCTTGTCTTGGGGTGATTCTCTGACCATACTGTATTCCCCATCGCCTGCTTGATCTCTAGTGTACCTTTAAATTGCAAAGGGGGGAGAGAGAAGCCGAGAGAACTCTTCAAAGCGGCCGACCTTGCAANTCCAAAGCCGCCAGCTTGACCTTGTAACTAGAATGTTTTGCATTCTTTTCTCTCCTGATTCTGACAACTTTTGCTGGTTAGAGGACTTTTGCTCTCTAGTCTCTTCGGCTTTCAGCGGGGAAGGGACTGTGATCTGCCTCAGCGGCTTCTTTTCCTTTTTGGACTGTTTTTGGCTTGCTTTTCATCCCAGACCAGCTCCCATCTCCGGCCCTGCTCGGTGGGACCCTCCAAGGGGGATCGTCGGACCCTGCCTGGCCCGGCCCAGCTCAGGACTGCAGGTTTTACCTACAGAAAGAACTCTAAAATCCATAGTCCTCTTTTAGGGGACAGGAGAGGGGGTTTCAATATTCTTTTTCTTTTTGCCCTGTGACAGAAGGGGACTCTGTTTGTTAAAAAAATAGGTTTTTTCACTTTCACTCGAGAAATTGTTTTCCCGAACCCGTGGGGGAGGTGCTGCCGGGGCCTGCTTGCCTGGCAGGCAGGAGAGAGAGAGAGAGAGAGATGCTCCTTTCGGGTTGTTTCCTCCTGGATTTGTGTCCAAACCGGCACAGGGCTCCAGCAGCCACTTCGGGCACAGTTATCACTGCAAAGGGGACAACTGCAGCCTCAGGAAGGAGGGCCAGCTTCACATCAGTTACCTTGATAAACACAAGGATCACATTGTTTCTTGCCACAGGGGCCTCGGGGGCCTCGGACTCTGCTTTCGGACCTCCATGGAAGCTGCTGCTCTCTCTCAGCTCCAGGCACTTTGCTCTGAGCAGCCACTGCTGGGACAAAGATCAGTAATGTGGTTGCCCGTGCCAGCAACTTTCATTTCAGCATTTTCTGGGAAAGAAAATGACTGTGGGAGCCGCGACTGGGGATGTCCTTTAACTTTCAGAGATTTAATTTTGGTAAGGGTGATGTCGTCCTGCTCAGCCGTCCCCACCTGCTCAGGGATGCTGCTCACACTGCCACCTCCATTGGCGGCACTGCCTGCCTGGTCAGACACGGAGCTGTGCTGCTCACTGAGGAGCGGGGCTCTGAGCCCGACATTTGACACATTATCAAGATCTCTTATTACCACTTTAGGGATGTGACCAGACTAAAATGTGTGCTCTCACATGCAGATGTCAGGATTCTTGTTCCTGCTGTCATTATGTCCGGACTGGAGTAGTGCAATTCACGCTTCTCTTTTGTAAGGAACAAAGCGCCTGTGTCACATTCTTCCAAACTTGATTTTTACAGAGATTTAAGGCTGGACCCTACTTGATGCCCCATATATTCCAGAAATACCAGTTATGGGAGACTGGAATATTGTGGAAGAATTGAACATGTAACAGAGTAGTATAGGAAAATTTATTTTTCCCTTTTCCTTTTTTTTTGTGATTTTATATCTGTCTTACACACACAATAGTCCAAACAAAACTTAATTTGAAATCAGTTGCCTCAATGGCATTTTACTAAGACCAGGAATGAAATTGTTGTATTTATTATATAGGCATTTCATATATACTTTAAGTGTTTCAGTGATAGAAACAGTCTCTTTGGATTAAGCACTTCATTATCTTAGCCTCTTATCAAGAAACGAAATTGAAAATTTTAAAAATAGGTTAAACTTTCCTATTCCTCCCTAAATTCTAGGCCCAACTTGCATATGTGGTTCTCGAATTTAGAGAAAAGTTTCAATTTTGGGAAAAATAATTCATTTTGTTGCCTCTAACCTTGCCCTCTTCTGATGGAAGAGCTAAGATATCACTGTTTTAATTCTTTGGCAAAGCATTCCTTTGACTAATCTCTGATTCGGAAGATATTGAGCTTACATTTTCCTTTGTTAAATCTCACCTCATTAATCCTAGTTCTACACCTTGTGACTGTGCGAAACAATGGCTTTCCTTCTTTGAAGTTTACAGCTCTGTAATACTGGGAGATAATTAGTATATCCCCCTTAGTCATTCTTTGACCAAGCAGTGCACATTTAGTACTCATAATCTTCCCTTATTAATCCCCTTACAGCTTCTGTTACTCATCCTCCAAGCCTCTCAGGTCTGAGCAGCCTCCCAGCACTAGAAATTGAAGCCAGTATTCCAAAGGCAGGATTTACAAATGCTGTGGGCACAGGGGCTGTTTGCCTTCAGCTGGACACACATTGCAACTCACTAAACTGGGCCCGCGTGCCTCTGCTCCCAGAACTGATCCCAACATTACACAACTCGGTGAAATGCTTTTCAGACTCGGTCCTGTTCGAACTTCCTCTTCGCTGTCAATCCAGCCAAAAGTGATTCCCCCCAGGAGAGCCTTTTCTTTGGGAAGTTCAGTCAAGAGCACTGCGACGTAGTGAAAAACCACTTTCCAGAATAAGGGCAGATTTACACAGAAAAGGAAAAATCCTGGATAGAAAAGCAAAGTTAGAATTTGTGTTTTTAGGAGTAACGGGGAAGAGAGAAAATGACAGTAATTTGTCTTTATTGTTTAAGTAACGTTAGCAAAATAGGAGTCATTCACATACTAATTATTAAGCACTAGCTTGGATGCAAGGAAGGTACACTTAAAAGCTGGGATTCACTGCAAACAGAATATTGGACAGTGCTACCATGTTCTGTTATTCCAAAGGGTTAATTTAGTATTGTTTGTGTTTTGGTGTGGACTGGAATAATCAACATCAGATTGATTGAAAACTGGCTGGACTGATGGGCTCAAAGGTTAATTAGCAACCAGTTATAAATGATGCTAAATTGGAGGAGCTGGGTAGCATTCCAACCCCAACCTGCCACTTCACAGGGACCCAGAGAAAACCGACAGTGAAGCCAACAGGAACTTCAGAGAAACTCCAGAAGTGCAGAATCCTGCACCTGTGGAACCATCTGAGGTTGCACCTGCACGTCTAGAAGCTGGGAACCAACTAGCTGGGGGAGAGCCCTGCTGAAAGGCCCAGGGTGACAGTGCCAGGCTGGATGCCACCCAGCAGAGGGGTCTCCTGGCAGAGGGCACACGCTGCGTTCAGGGTGTGGGAGCCGCAGCATGGCCGGCAGAATGAGGCATGCCATTATTCCCTGCTGCTTGGCACTGGTAAGGCCACACCTGGAACAGTGTCCAGCAGTGGAAGGACGGACCTTGGAAGGCTGCCCAGGTCAGGAAGGACATGAGAAACTGGGGACAAAGACCTGAAAAATTACCAGAATTAAGTGACATCTAAGGGGAGACTCAGGCTTGTTGAGTTGGTGAAGAGGATGGTAAAGGACAACCTAATAGCAGCGTAAAACTGTTTTGAAGGAAATTGCAAGACAATGGAAGCAAACCTCAGTGGTGCCAGATGGTAAAACAAGAGGCAACAGCTACAAACTACAGCTCAAGGGGATTAGGAGATCCCCAGATCCTGCTGGGGATTAGGAGAAATTTCTTCTCATCGAAGGTACTGCAGCACTGTAATCCAAGTAATCCAGAGACAGTGGAGACATCATTGAGGAGGTTTCGTGGCTTGGCCAGGAAAATCTGCAGCTCTCCTGACATATATTAGCAGTAGCCCTGCTCCAGGCAAGAGGTTGGAACAAATAACCTCCAGAGATCTCTGCCAACACATATTCTTCTGATTCTCTGTGTCTACATTAGACTTACTGGGAAGTGCCTTTAAAAATGCCTTTCATGGCTTTCTACAAAAGGAAGATCAAAATCACAAAAAAAGAATTCTGCCCCAGGAAACTGAACGCTGTGGCAGTTCGGGCCACGGCCAGATGTGTCCCTCTCAGCTAGAGCTTACCCCAGTCATCATCTCCTGCTGCTGATCATCTTCATCTACCACTTGGATTTTGCACTGTCTCTCTTGGAAAATGGCACCATTCATATAGGATAATTTAAATACAAAAGCAGTTTCCCTAACCCACTTGTGTGGGAATGAGCCAGGTTAAAACCCCTTGTTGTTAGGCATGGTTAATTAGCCTAGATCATTTTAACAAAACTGGGCAAGCACACGTGCAGTGATGTCATCAGTGCCAAGGGAATGCAGCCTCTGGAGGAAAGGGGAGAGCAGTGTGAGCTGGATGCAGCAACTGCTTAACTGCACTGAGCTGCAGTGAGAGCATCACGCAGAGATCCCCACCAAGGAATCCGTGGGCAGGACAGAAGGCTCATTGTAAAAAACATGAGGTGGTTGTGAAGTCATTGTATCACGTGAAGCAGCACAAACAGCTTTTTGTACCTTCCATAACCTCTCGTATACACGGAGAATTTCAAATGCATAAGGTACAAACGGAGTAAAAGAGGCAAAATATATAATTCATAAGACATGTAAATTATTTCTGCTCATTTCCCGATTAAAAAGTGTGGGAGTGTGTTGTGTGTGTCAGGAGGGAAATTCTCGACCATCCTGAAGAGAGGTAAGAATGGGATCTAAACCAAAGAAGAGGTTATAAAGAAGGGATGGGGATCACTGTTACAATAAACTGAACTGGTCCTGTTCAGACATCTTTCCTTCTATGCAGAGAAGGAACCTTGAGCCTTACTGAGAAGATGAGTTCTCTGTTGGATCTTGAAGTTTATGCTCTGAATTGCCCCCTCAAGAGCAAATTACTGAAACAAAGCACGAGTCCAAAAGGAAGACCTGCCTAAAAGATTTTATTGCCTATGTGCAGTTAGGGGCTGTCTGAGGGTCCTTGTTTAGTTTTATATCAAAAAGGCTGTGCCATGAGCACAGCATAAGCAAAAAGGTAACACACCCATTGATACAGATTTCCCCATTTATTGATGATGACACCTTGTTTATATAGTTTTTCAGGATGACAAGACCATGTGGATCCTATTTGGGGTGAAAACGAAATGGTGCAAGAAGGGAGAGGTGAGCATACCAATATGCACTACAGCATCTTCCCAGGAGATGAGTCCAAACTTCCCAGACACCCAGCACCAGGCAGAGGACTGGGAGCATGGCACTTGTGATGGGAATGTTATTCATAAATCAAAGGCATAATCTGAACTGGGTGTCAGCCAGCAAAGCAGCACGATAAAGAAAGGAGCCATGGCTCACTAGACAAAGAGAAGTCTGGTTTGGCAATAAAATACCTGGGAGGGAGGAACATTCTAGATCTGCTCCCAGCTGGGTTCTGTTGGAACAGAAAAGCTGACATGCTTCCTGGACCTGTTTCCTCCTACCAGCTGCAGTACAGATTCTTTGAAGATGACGAAAACCAGCATCACAGGAGAAACTAGACTGGATTATTTGGGGATTTTCTGGCATATGTGCGAGGTGGCTAAGAGAACTATATTCTGATGGATTACTGAGAGCAGAAAGAAATCCATGGCATTTATAAGCCTCTTTCCAGTTCAAAAACCTCAGTGATAATGGATGAGTGCTCCCTTCATGAGAATTTCCCACTGCATTGAGTAGCATTGCCAAGGCTTCTGGTCCACTGCCAATGAGGATATAGCCAGGGTGTCTTTTTTTTTCTTTTCTCTCTGCTAGAAGGAGCTGTAGCACAGCCAATTCAGTCTCTTATACCACAGGGGTTACAACACTGGTAGTACATGTTCAATTCTTGTCGATCTCTCAGGAGATGGTAAAGTTTCAGAGTTAAATTTCTGGAACTAAGAAGAGATTCAGGCTTTGAGGAGACAGTAAGGAATTAAAAGGCTCCAGAGATTGCTGGAGTGTGCTAGCAGTAAAGACCCACGATGCAAAGATACTAAATTCAGCATATTGTCTCAATATTGTGATGTTTAGACATATGCCATGAAAAAGCTTTTCAGGATGAAGCAGAGAGGCTCTGACTTTTTTAAAGCAAGGGTAGCAGCAGATAAAAAGACCCCTGCTCACTTTAGGCCACATGACAGGATTCAAAATGCTGTTGACCCAATATAGACTGAATATAAAGAAAGAAATTTGAGGTTTTTTTTTTTTTTAAGAAAGATATCATACTTTCAAGTGTATTTTCACTTTCCAAGCACTTTCTCAGACTCCCCTTCTCATCATATGTCGAGAGTTCAATACATTCTTTATTAACTTAGATATAGAGTAACATCTTACAGGACATCTTAGCATTTGCAAGATTTTAATTCTTCCTAATTGGCCCAACTCATTTTGTTCCACTTTTTCAGTAGCGCTGGTTCTTTAAGTTAGATGGCTGCATCTATCATAGGCCAGCAATTGTTGCTTCCCCTTCTTTCTTTAACCCCCAAATCTGAGTCTACACTTCTGCTGCTTTACCACTGCTCTGTACCTTTCCCTGTGTTCTCTCCACACCTTTTCTTTTCCATTGCCAGTTTTCCCTATTCCAAAACCACAGCCAGGTGCCACTGCAGCATGATCACTCTGGCATAACTCATCATTCCCCTCGTTATGCCTGGGGTGCTACATTTCCTCGTTTTTCCCCTTTCAGGTTCAGAAACACAGTTCTAATAAAGACTCAGCCTTCTCATACTACTCTATCCTGTGTTTAGGAACAGAAGGCCATCCCTGTTCTCTGCCAGCTCTCCTTAGAATCCATGATACATGCTATTTCCTTTAGTATCTCATTATATGTGTCATCGATGTCTTGTTTGGCCTAAAGCCACATGGCAGCCTGACAGGCCTGTGCTGCAGTTTGGCAGTTCCCGTGCAGGGCACAGCTGTCAGCAGCTCTTATCCTCCATTTCAGAAAATCAGCTGGTGCTGGCAAGAGATCATAAGCTGAGACTAAGCAGTAACTGTACATCCTTTTGAGCAAAGCAGAAATGGGAAAATCATTCGGGGGTTCATTTTCTGTCCTAGTCTTTTTGGCAGCCCTTTCTTACTGATGGCAAATCTGATAAACTCCTCCTTTTGTGTTCAGCACTTCATATAGAATGCGCTTTCCTCCTTCTACCACTTGTTGCAGCGGCACAGCACAATGCCGAGGAAAACACGAGAGGAAGGCTGCTCATGACATGTATGAGCATATGCTCTGCCTGCTAAGAGCACACACCCCAGCTGCTCCTGCAGCCACTGTCAGGACATGGAGTTAGCCTGCTGCAGGAGGAGTGGAAGGCTGGCTGTCATGCTGGCTGTCTGTCATGCTGGCTGTCTGTCATGCTGCCTAATGTCCCCTTCTACTGTTTCATGTCAGAAGTTGTGAGGATCAACTGATGTGAATATAATATCGAGGGACAGAGGACAAGAAGCAAAAAGGGGAGAAAGGAACAGCAGAGAAAACAAACAAGAGAAACCAGCAGCAAAGCAAAACAAAACAAAAGAAAATCATGAAGAAATTATTTCCAGAGAACGCTGAACAGCAGCGCACTTAGTACCTTCCAGATCACCATGTTGATTTGAGGGATGATTTCTTTACCCCTGGTTTTTATATGCTGGTACTTCGAGAACTAAGCTGGCAACACAAGGAAAGAGGAAATATGTCTGTCATGCAAAAGAAGGAAATAATGAATGATGAGGATGAATTCAAGAAAGGGAAAGTGAAGAAAAGTGGGAATTCTAAATGCCTGTAGCTGAGACTACCATTGCACTTTACCTGGAGAAGCAGGCACACTGAAAAGGCTCCTCAAAGATAAGTCAGGCCAGGCCTGTCTGTGTGAAAGTGATGTTAGTGAAGATCGGTGGGGTGCTGAGGGAGCCTGGGCAGGGTGGCAGTGCAGAAAGGCTGTGGATCTGGGAAGGCACAGAGCAAGCCCACAGGTGGTGGGTGCCAGATGAGAGATGCTATGTTGGTACAATTAGCACCCTTAGAGAAATAATTGCTCATCAGTGCCAGCAAGGGAACTGTAATCTAGCCCATCACTGTGAGGCACAGGGGACACATCTGAGTGCCTCCCCCTCTCCTGGTGAGCACATAACCTTCTCCAGGGAAGCCTATGGGAGATACACCTGCAATGCCCACTGCTGGATTTAAAGTGGATTCTGAGGCCCATACCCAAAGGCAGGTATATGCTTATACACCTGATAAACAGCATACATAAACCAGGTGGCAGTGTGGCCTTTAGAAGAGAAAACCAGCGCTCCTCCAGCTGTATAATCAGCTGTATAATCAGGCCCATTCTGTCCAGCTGCTGGACTCTTGGAGCTCTCCTTGCAGCCTACTAAAAGCACAGGGTTATCTACTCCTCCGTGGGGAGGAGCAGGGAACAGTTCCACACAGTCTGTAAATGGAAGGCTACCTCTGCTAGGGTTGCAAGGCAAATTGCCAGTTTTGGAAGGAGCTTGTTAAATATTTATCCCTTACAGTAAAATTGTGATGTGGGATATATTTCTCACCTTGATTATTTCTTACTGGAATTGAACCCACATTGCACCGTGCCTTGCTAGAGGGATGCACCTGAATCCCTGCAGTGTCACCCTGCAGTGACAGCAGTGGCCAAAAGGAAGACTTTAATAGGTATCTTTTTCATTCCATGAGAGAAGTTTTGGACACATTGAACTGCTGCTAAGACTTATTTTCTCCAGTACAGATTTGTCTCATGTCCTTGCCTGTGCTCTGCTGCCTGCCTTTCTCATACTTCTCACCCCGTGTTTTGTTCAGAAGCCTTGTCTGCAAGCTGCAGGGTCACCTGTGTAAGGAAAGGAAAACAAGGACTGGATCAAGGGCAGAGTAACAAATCCCCATAGTGTATGGTCTGCTCTAATACCTGGCAGGAGCACTGCAGATCATCAGTATGAGGACTTAGCTGGAAGAGGTGATGCTGAAGCCATGAAAAAGGCTGTTCCAGCACAGATTCATGACCAGCAGATTCCCCTGGTGCTCAGACACATGGGAATTGATTGCTTCACAATGTTATACCTCACAGAAATCAAGATGTTGCTTCTTGAAAGTTGCTGTTAGAACCTCCTGGTAAGTTTTTTCCATGAGGCAAATTAAAGCAGAAGTCATATCTGGGTAATGTTCAGGAGTTCTGTTGGTTCTTTAAGTCATTATAACAAAGAGTCACAAAAGAAAAGAGTTAAGAACTTAGCTACAAGGTGTTTGATTTAGCTGGCCAGGTATTCAGCCTGACCCCTCAAATCCACAGACACTTTTACACTAACTTTTATTACTAACTTCTTATTCACTGCCTGCTGTAGATGCACACACACACAGTGCTGTCAAGCCATGTTCTCCAAAGATGTGCAAATGCCCAGGGCCTCTCAGCCTTTATTTTGTGAAAATCAGTGCCAAAAGGTGACAACTACAAAGATGTTAAAACAAAACAGCCCCTGTAAGCATAGCATTCATTTAATCTCAGAAGGAAAAAATGACAAGACCTGAAATCTTTCTCTGCCCCAGTAAAAACCAAGTTCCACAGGCAAAACCCAAGAGCGGAGTTGGTATGAACCAGCAATGCCTTGTGGGAGCCAGGGGTATCAAGTGGGAGAAGCAAGATCATACATTCAATCTACATCTCAAAAAGCCCGCGTATACCTAGATCTCTTTCAAAAAGATATATTTTTATCACTTTGATATTTCACTTGCAATGAGGGGAAAAAAAAACTTCAAAATGATCTAGTTGGATTTGGGAAAGAACATTAAAGTCTGAGATCATAACTGAGCTTTTCTAACTCAACAGAACTCTCTTGAAACCTTAATTTTGCAAGATACTTAAGCATGTGCTTAATGGTAATCACCAGCTGAAAGCAGTGGGACTACTTGCATGCTTACAATTAGTGGGAATGCTTAAGCACCTTGCATAAATTGAGACCTATTATTCTCAATAGGTACTGGGAGCCCGTTGGGAGATGGGTTTCTTGTGGCGTTCTGTAATTCCTGCTTCCCAACTGTTATAATATACACTTGCAAGTTCACAGATTCTGAAATACATTGCTATTATGTCTGTAGCTGCAATGAAAACCGAGCTGGAGCTTTAGAGTCTGTTATTTGTCAGTCTGATTTTTGCCTGCCTTAGCAGAGAATTGTGTCTGAATTTTTTAAGTACTTCCACATCTCATAGTGAAAGTAGGGCTTATCACATTATCCCACAAGAATTAAATATTTACTTGTGTTTTGGGTGATAGATGTAGTCAACAATATAGGAATTTATTCTTCAATTAATGGCAAAACCTAGGGATTGTTCACTGCCTTTATTAAGATCTCAGCAGTGTGATCAGGACATTGTCTATCATTTCCATCACTCCAAAGCACACTATCTGCCCTGACAAGCAGAACTGCCATGGCTCAATCCTGCCACTACTCCTCCTTGACATTTCCGGGGAATCATCAAGGGATACTCTGAGAGCAGCTGCCAACATGTCTTTGACAGGCCACTCATGTTTTTTGGGTTTCTTTCTTATTCTGCTCTGACTGTGCCACTTCAACGGACTCCAGATATCAGTCTGAGTCATAAATAAGTAAACTGAAAAACATCAGGAAAATCTAAATGAATCAGAGCCTGACAGAAATAATGTGTTTTGGAGAACCTATGCATAACATCACAATTCACCCATTTGGGGTGTTGCAGGTAAAGCAGCAACTGGTACTGGTTCATGCTGGGCATCACCCTGCCTCTGTGCTGTCAAAATCATCAGGAGCAAATTCTTCATCTCCAGCCAGCAGAAAGGCTTCTCTTAATCTTCTCAGATGATGGCCTGGCTTGTCTTTGTTCCAGGCTGATACACTCTAATTCAGTTGGTTTGGGTCTAATCCAAAGTTCTGAGGAAAACTGCAGCTAAATCGGAGTTCAGTGGGCTATTTCTGATGAGGCAAGAGTGGAAGACAGCACAACATTCCAGATCTTCCTATCTGCTACTGTCTCCCCATTCACCGCTCTGCTCAAAGTTCTGTCCTTTTACTGAAGTAGGCAGCACCTGAAAAGATTGGCGCTTTTTAGAAGTTTGGGGTTTTTGTCACAGACTGTGTGATTGGAGGAGCATGGCCACAAATGTGCAGAGCTGAGGGAGCAGACTCTGGGTCTCCCAAGCTAAAGGAAAGCAGGCAATGTGTTACTGAACACAGACCTAGGGCAGAAAGAGGTGGGCTTTTTCTGCACCTCACGGCTACTCTTTACAGGAAGCAATGACTGCAGATGAATCGAAGTATTTTTTTTCCATCCATCCTGGATAAGAAATACTGATGAATTCTGGACTGAAAGTTCACATTCACATTAATTTATGTTAACTAGACCAGCACACTTGGAGATATCACTCCATCCCAGCCAGCTCATGGCACCTGCATTCCTTTGTAGTCCCTGATCCTTGGAGTAGGCAGGATGGGTTTGGGTTTTACAGGAGAAGGCGGTGTGGGGGTCACTCCAGTTGCTTCAGGCAATGAGGCATTCCATCACCAATGCAAGGTGAGGCACAAGGAGCTTGCTGGGCTCGTTGATGTGTGTCCTGTGTGTCTCCTGAGCTGGGACAGGATGTGACCAGCAACAGGAAAAGTGTAGTGCACAGGCAACTCTCGTGCCTCATCTGTGCGGGGAGAATTCTTACCTGGGTGCTAAGGTAGCAAAGGGAACAGAGCAGGACTGAAAATCTGAAAGTTAACAAAGCCTAGGCAAGGAAAAAACTGTGTTTCGTACTGTGCTGGCTTATGTTACAGCAGAGCATTCAAATCCATTGTGAATTTAAATGACTGGTACACTCTCTATTTCCAGGTATCTCCAGCAAAGCTTAGAACAGGAAAGAATATCCAACTGTTTCTGCTCTGCCAAAGTTAACTATTATTACAGCATGGAGATATAATATTAATTTTGTTCCAGTGAAATTGGCTGGCATATGTGTTTCTGTGAGCCAGGCAACAGGTCATTACTGAAATAGCAAAACAAACCTGTTCACCATCCTTGGTCCAGCACATCGCATTTAGATTTTAAGATCATAACTGTTGGATACCTCTCCTGCAATGATGTACAAGACCCACTCTGCCAGAAGCTATATTCTTTCATAAAATGACTTTGCTGTATCTTCCTTTTCCAGACCCATCTCAATATAACAAAATTTAACAGTCCTGCAGACAATGCCAAATATCTTTCATTCATAATTAAGGTGAAGGCAAGTGGTACAAATCTGTAATTATCTTTTATGTCCTATTTATTCTCTAGTGAATTATTAAGTAATGATTTATAGCCCAAATTCCACATGTGTACCTGCTAATTCAGGGGGAAAAATATCAGCCCTTCATGCCCATTCAGCTAATGGGCATTGCTAATTGAAAAAATGTTCTTTGCACATATCACTAACTTTCCAATCATTTACTTGTAGAGAAGTTTGAAAACTAAAAAATAAAAAAAAACAAAGAGAGAGAGAGATTCAGTGGAACTTTGGAAGCTGGGTATGGTGCTATGCTAAGTTCTCTCTCTCCTGTGCAGGCAGCAGGGAGAAATCAGTGACTGAAATATTCTGTCACCTCATATTAGTTTCTGCCAGAGTAGGAGTTGTCAGGAACAACTGAAGTTTGAAAGCAGAGGTTCTATCCCATGTACTCCTTCCCGTGCTCACTGTGCTTCCTGGAGGAAGGATGTTTTTCACAGTGGCTTGTCTTGATGCTTTCTTTCTTTCTTTCTTTCTTTCTTTC
>VWPU01003976.1:0-17407 GCA_013398955.1 Callaeas wilsoni | reverse complement strand
TTTCCTTTCCTTTCCTTTCCTTTCCTTTCCTTTCCTTTCCTTTCCTTTCCTTTCCTTTCCTTTCTTTTCTTTTCTTTTCTTTTCCTTTCCTTTCCCCTTTTCCCCCCCCCCCCCGCCCCGTCTCTTTCTCTCTTTCACATAATTGAAGTTTTCCTGCAAAAGAGGTTTCCCTCTCAGAACTAAGGCTGCCTCCTGTGCTGGATAAAAGTCCTTGCAAGAGTCCCTGCTCCATCCTGAGCTACTGCTTTTGTATTAGGACTGGTCCTTTGAAAGTAGCAAAGAAAATACCTGAGCACCACAAAGCCAGACAAAGCAGAATCAGAGACAACCTGCTGCAAGAGCTGCAGTACCAGACCCTGTAACCTTTCTTCCCTGCTTTTATTTTTTTAATTTCTGTTGTTTTCTTTCTAGGTTGTTGTGGTTTAACCCCAGCCAGCCCCCAGCCCCTCAAAGCTGCTTACTCACTCCCCACCAGTGGGATCGGGGAGAGAATCAGAAGGGTAAAAGCTGGAAGACCCCTGGGTTGAGATGAAGACCGTTTAACAGGCAAAGCAAAAGCCATNGCCATGCACACAAGCACAGCAAAACATGGAATGAATTCCCTGCTTCCCCTGGGCAGGCAGGTGTTCAGTTATCTCCAGGAGAGCAGGGCCACAGCCCGTGGAATGGCAAACACATTCACTCCAAACATCTCCCCTTCCTCCTTCTGCCCCCCACTTTATCTGCTGAGCATGATGCCACACGGTCTGGAATATCCCTTGGGTCAGTTGGGGTCACCTGTCCTGGCTGTGTCCCTTCCAAGCCTCCTGTGCATCCCCAGCTTCCTCCCCAGTGTGGCTCTACAAAAAGCAGGAAAGGCCTTGGCTCTGTGTGAGCCCTGCTGAGCAATGACAGAAACATCTCCATGTTACCAACCCCGTGTTCAGACAGATCCCAAACACAGCCCCGCACCAGCCCCTGGCAAGAGAATCTCAGCCCAAAGCAGAACACAGTTTGAAGTAACTTTTTCTCCCAATGCAGGTTCTGCTCTGTGGACTGTGAAGTCAGAAAGCTTGCCTCTCTCTGAGATGCATTTTTGTATCCTCTTTTGTATACCCTAAAAATCAATTCTTTGGGTTGAAACTACCACATATTTTCATGCGCTGACAAAGCAGAGAGGAGCCACAAAATCTAAAACCATTCTGCCTTTCTTCTTTCTAAATCTCACAGTCTTTGGAGAGCTGATTTATAATTTTTGATCTGCCTGAGATGGCAATATTGAGAATCAGTCCTAAGGACCCTGCCCACCCTTTTCACCTTTCCCGAGAGCATCTGTGCAGACGTGGGGCAGAATGGCTGCTTTGCACTCTTGCACTCCTCAGTACCTACCCCTGACTATTAATTAGCATCTCATAACTGTTGTGTGAGCTGACACAGGCAGGTAACTGGAGCAACCACAAACTCATGGCTAGAAAGAACAGAGTAAATTGATTTCTGTTACCTCGTGAACTGGGGGGATCCCCAAAGCACCCCCCAGGCAGTGGAGACAGAGGCACCTCAGACTCAGTCCGTGCCAGGATCACTGGCTGCTGCCCAGGATGGCTTGTCAGCATTCCTCCACTTCTAACCCATTCCTCCCAACACATGTGCTCTCCACCAGGCAGCTGGGAAGACTCCTACAAGGATCGCTGCTGTCTGGTTTGATTTGTGCTCAGGAAGCCCCTGCAGCTGATATTATGCCAATCCATCCACCTCTAGAGCAGAGAGGAAAAGCAAAGTTTTTCCCATATACCTCGTATAGCATGACTCCAATGCTGTTAACCACATGTTGCCCTCAGTTAGATCTTGTTTTTCCTGATGCCATATCAACATGCCTAACCCTGGCCTCACAGCCACCATGGATTTTGTGCTGTATGATGTGACTATGACCTAAATGAAGCCTGAAAAACTACTCTAGACTGAGAGGAAAAAATAGAGGAGCAAGTATTGCTTTGCCAACCCCTTCGTTAAGAGTAGAAAAAACAGGCTATTAAGTATATAATATTTTTCTGACTCCAAACTTTATAACAATTTAACTTGTCATTGCTAACACTTTACAAGTGACTCAGCATAATTTTCAGAGAGGAAAAGAAAAGAACTTAAGTTTTTAATTTAATTTAAAGGAGAGAATGACTCAGTTCATAAAGTACCATACATTAACCTCGTTGTCTGCTTCAGGAGTGTAACCTCTAAAGCTGATTCGAAGGTAACCCGAATCCCCCCTGTGAGGACTATTCATATCCATTAATTGTTGCAATACAAGACACTGTAGGTTCGAGCTGGTTGCCAGTTCTTCAGTGTCTGAAACGTACTCTCAGCAGAGTGGAGGACAGCACTGGGACTCATTTAACTCTGACTTTCACATTAATTTTGCTGTGCTGTGAAGAGCAAAGACAAAATCAATGTCCATCAGTGATTATGCAAGGTAAAATATCTAGTGATATTGAATACCAATGGCAGTGGTGAGCATTAAACTTACTTAAGGATTGTGCAGTTGACAAAGCCATTTATTCCAGTTTCACTTAATTTTCAACGACGCATGGAAGTTTAGAAAAATATAGCAATTACAATGAAAATACTGGATTGCAATTCCTGGCAAGTTAGGCTTTAAATCCATAAAATGTATTTTTTATATATATATGCATAAATATATATGTAATTTTGCGGGGCACAGGTCAGGGGAGGTTTGAACCATGCAAGGACCGAGTCTCTGCAAAGAACATTTTGTGACCAAGAAACTGGCCTCTGTCACAGCTGCATTATTTCTGGCATAGGATCACTTCTTTGTGGCTTCAGTGCTCAGAGTATGGGCAAAAAAATGCAAATAATGTGACAGCTCTCCCACACCAGCACTCTTCTCTCATTTTCCCCAATAAACCATGTCTGAAATCCTCAGCGAGGTAATGGGACTTTATCAGATTTCATCATAGAACTTAAAACTTTGGAATTATAGCAACAACAAACTGAATGAGCACAGGAGTTTCTACTGAGAGTTGTTATGAATATTGCTGAGGTTTTCACCTGATATTCTCATAAAATCATTTCTCTTTCTTCCCTGAAATTTCCCTAATATTATTCCAATACTATTGCTTATGTCCCACATTTATCAGAGCTGTTAAAGCACAGAATTTACCCTGGTAAAAAGATAACTGATAGCCCAGTCCTCCTCTCATGTAAACCACTGTCATCTAATCACATCTATTATGCTTCATAGTGTCATTAATATTGAATTTCAATGGAAAATATTTTCTTTTATCCCTCCCAATGAAATTGTAAGATAATAAATACCAACTCAATGGAAAAAATATTTTGAAAAGCAAATCTTGATGACTATTTAAAATCTTGTTTTACTCATGGAAAATAAAGGAAGGTGGTCAGCTTTCAGACACAAATTGGTGTCAGAAAATCAAACATGTTGCAAGTTGTTTTGAGGAAAACGTTTAACCAACCCTCCTTAGTAAAGCATGGGTTTTGGAACCACACCAAGGCAGGAGAACCACAGCAGCCAGTTTTGGTTGTCTCCAGGCAAACACCAGCAGAGATGCTGAGAACCATCTTGCCAAGCTGCCTTTTACTGGGTTCTTCCAGCAGCATCCAGGAGGTAACTGGTACACAACAAGTGGAGAAACGTTTATCAGTTCAGCCAATTCAGAGCTGGAGTAGCTTAGCAAAGGTGGTACTTTGAGATGCTCTTGATTTACAGGCTGTAAAGGGTAAAGCAAACACACTCAGTACCTGGTCCGGTCGCAGTTTCTTCAAGAGAGGAAACACACGCAGAGTGTGGTCAAGAGTTTTTTTGCTGTAAAGAAGTCCAGTGCAATCAAATGCACAAAGAAACCCTAAGGAAGTAAATGAGTCCTTCCCAAAGCAAAGCCCAAGCTCCCAACAGTGGTGAATGCATAAAGAACCAACAGCCAAATGAGAAATGCCACTAAAAGGCTCTAATAAATGATTATGTCTTTGATCTTCTTGTTTCTCAAGCTGTAAGAAATATTCTCTGGCTTTGACCTATAATAGAATCTTGTTCATAAGACACAGAGGAAAATGAAATAAGACTTACACAAACAAAATCTTCTTAAAGACATAAGCCACAGGGGGAGACTGAATTTCTCTCCTATCTGCAGTTTACACTTTGTCCTTTTATTCTTGCACCAGAATTGTTAATTAATTGCATTCTTTCTTCTGTGAAAAATTCCCACTGAATATTTATTTCTATTCCAGTGATGCTTTTTTTTTTTTTTAAATTTTACATCTAGCCATAAAAGACCAGCAGTATTTAATCACATTAATCTCTGCAGTTAAGCAGACAATAAACCCCCCAGAGCCTTTTTTGTCCCACAACTGTTTCATTGTTTGAGGGAGAATCATTTTCCAGTGCACTCTGTGTGCTGCACCAAGGATGTCCCTAATCCTGGACTGTGATCAGCCCTGGCAGAAAATGCATCTGGCCCAGCTGTCCAAGCCCAGAATGTCTTTAAAGTGTTACAAGGTTTACTGTACAGATCCACTTAAAAATTGAGTTTAACAGGAGCTGAGTCAGAACCTCCAAGTACAGCTAGAAAATGACAAAGCCAATGAAAGTACTGAGGGGAAGAGGCAAAGGCTGACACTGGGATAATAATTAGCTATATTCAGGGAATGATACATCTACATTGAAATTGCTGGTCACAGTTATTTGATGTTAATACTTTTTAATTGCTCATTTATTGGTAAAGCACAGTGATATTACTGCCTCTAGTTCAGACACTCAGACACAAAGTGCCTTTCCCGAAGTGACAGTCAGTCCCAGAATCAGAACTAAGACCAGCTCTCCTGCCTCCAAATGCCATGCCCAATTAACTGCACCATAGCTCCCCACAGGAGCAGAATCTGTGCTCACACAGGATAATCTGTGTGCATGCTACTCAAGGAAATTAAAGTGCAGCTATAAATCTCAGCTAGTAGCTGCTGTCTGGCCAGCTGCCCAAATTAAGGCCAGAGGTGTCCTCACTATGAAGGAAAATATTTGCTGCTTGTAAATTGATTTTTGTTTCTTCTTCCAAAGGAAAAAAAAAAAAAAGCAGCCACACACATCCAGCCTTCTCAATTTAAAATGTCACACAATACAGCCTTACAATCATTCAGGTGACACTCTGAGTTTATCTCATGTGATGCATTGTGAGTTCAAGGGACACACCAAGGACAGTTCAGTGACATGTTAATTATATCTCCAGCAAGAAAATCCAGTTTAAAAAAGTGCTCTGTGGGTATGTGTATCCCTTTAGAAGGACAAGAGACCAAGGAGATTGTTCTTTTGTTCTTCTCTGAGAAGAACCATTACACACCTCTCAGTAACCAAAGAGGTAACAACCTTGACAATACACACTTAGCTCAAATCCACTTGCAGAAAAAAGCCTGGAGAGCATCAATAGAAATATATATACAATAATTACACTGATGGTCCTGCGCTGCTCAGCTCAGGGCTTTTGAAATGGAGATTAGTGGCTGAAGATGATAATGTTCAGGTTCAGGATGTGGCTTTTCAAAAAGTAGTTTGAAAATGAATGCAATGTGAAGCAGGTTCATTGGTTCAGATAATTTTGAATTATATCTCTTCTGAAAGGAGCAATTGGACTCAACTTCTGTTATTATTAGTCAGAGCACTTATGCCCCTGCTGCTGAAGAAAAGTTCATAAACTCAGGTTTGCCCAAGATGGATGAGCCATAATATGCTTATCAGAAGTTACCTACTGTTTTATCTTTCATTACACATTTGCAGTGTTTCATTTTTCTGTTGCCATACTAGGCTGTTAATGAAGATGGCCAAATGGATCATGTCAAATTGTATCCCCATTTATATAAAAATGCAATATGTCACTATATAAGAAAAACAATTCTCATGCCAGCTTATCATCACTGTTACTATCATCTGCACGGGTTTCTGCAAGTGTCTTTATCAAAAAAGTTTAAAATAATTCTTTTGGCATCATCTGGAGAACTATATTCTCTCAGAAGCATATTTCTGTCCCTTCCAAACTGATGACAGATTTTTAACTACTGGCAGCAATAAAACAAATTTCTTTCCAGGACATGATTTCCACTGAAAAAACCTTCCAAGCACATAGTTTCCCTAATGTTTGACAGTCATTCCTGCACCATAATGCAGAGGGAAATGTACTGTATCATAGTATATACATACCTGAGAGGATGGCTTTAAGCTGCTGGGTCTGGGGGTCAGTCACGGTTTAGCAGTGGCAGGAGGGAATTTGGTTTGCATTGGGAGACCCGTGGGAGCATTTAGGTTCAAACTTGAGTGGTTTTCCTGTCCTGAGCTCGGAGTTGCTCCTTAGGTCAGCTACAGGGACCCCAGCTCTAAGAGGAACAATCTCAATACTTCCAGCAGTGTCTGCTGTACACACCAAAGGTAAGATGAAGAGAGAATGTTGCCCTGAGCCCCACTGCTAAAGCTTGTATGGCATTAGGAAGGTATTCAAGAGACAGGGGCTGATGCAATTATTGGTATCATTAATTTAATAACCTGTCCTCCATTTCAGGCTACCCCACCAATACTACTGTGCTCTTCGTAATGCACATCTTTAAAAATCCATTTGTTTCATTATGGTGTCCCCCCAGTGAGCAGAGCAATAATGCTAAAAGGGTTTGTGTATTGGTACTTACCTTAAACTACTGCAGGTTTTGCTGAATGAATGGGGAGAGACTTGGATGTGACTTTGGAAATTAGCTTTAATAAATTGTCAGTCCCTCATTTCAGTGAAATGTTTGCCAGAGATGAATATTTGCTATCTTCAGTACTTGCACCGCATCTCAAGGGCAGAACTAACTCATACTTCTAACTCAAATTGACATAAATTGCAGGAAGAATCCTTTCAAAAATAAAGGGCTGAAGGCCATGCCATAAAATGCCCTCCTACTTCCTGCTCTCTGTTTTTCATCTTCCTGGCAAGGTGAGCTTTCTGACAAAAACTCCTGTGAGTGCAGCCAGGAATGCAAAAGAGAAAGGTAAAGTGGGAGTCACTGACATTCCTGTTCCCAGCTGGTGCAGTGACGCTGGGTGGGTGCCCAGCCACCCACTAGGTTTGAAAATAACACAGAGCCCGGGGTTCTTGGACCTTTCCTTAGTACAAGAATGGAATAGCCAATGTTCTGAAACATTAGCTCAGAGAGTTTCCAAATTATGCCATATGCCTGGCTTTCCTCTGGTACTTGAGAGCTCAGGGTAAGGCAGGTGTCAGTGAATTACAGAGCGAGCCAGGATCCATACACACAGCTCTGTCCTTGCAGGAAACAGCTGGATGCTCACCACTTGTGAGGCTCCACAAAGCACCGCCTCCAGACAGCTAACACACATTTTGCTTTATCCACTGGTTATTTGCACATGGGTGTTACAGCCCAGATCATTCACTTTGACAAGAGCTGGGCTCCTGGAGGGTACTGGTTTTGGAGACCCTTACATATTCCCAGTATCCATTATCTCATGTAATACTTCCCCCTCACTTCCTGCGTATTATCCCAGTAATTTTAACCCTGCCAGAGAGTGTTCCAGCACAGGTGATCCCAGTTTAACACTTTACACTGGCAGTTTTCTTCACACAACTGGACCTGACCAAAAAATATATGGATTTATTTTTCCGTATATGCTATAATGCCTAGCAGACTTTTGTTCAATGCAGATCTTGGGTATGTCCTTGCAGCCCAGTCATGGAAGATGTGTCTCCCCTGATTGCCAGGGGAGGTCTCCCTGGGACAGGGCTCCCAGCTCTGTACAGCCCCCAGAGTAATTTTTCACCTTGTGTATAGCATATGTTCTATGCATAAATAAAAATCAACTTGGTTCTTCTCAGAAGATAGACTTAGTTTCTAACTTTGCGATTTTAATGGTGACTGTATTAATATGCAAAACCAAGGACGTAACCAGTTATTCACAGAAAGTAGTGTATTTTCATAGAATATTCAGAGTTGGAAGGGATCCACAAGGATCATCCAGTCCAACTCCTGGCCCTGCGCAGACACCCCAACAGTCCCACCCTGGGCCTGAGAGCATTGTCCAAATGCTCCTGGAGCTCTGGCAGGCTTTAAAAAATTGAAATAAACCTAGAACTATTAAAATTCAAATGAAATAAATGTGGAAGTCTTTTTCTGGTTATCTGGTATGCTGTGGCCTTAGCACCAGGGAGCAGCTCTGGAAAGGAAGAAGTGGAAGTAGATCTTCAAAGCAGGACTGACACCCAGAGAGAACCCTTTGGTCACAGCCCCCACCTGGCCATTTCCCTTTTGGCTTCGGGCAGCAGGGCTCAAAGGCCACAAGGGCTCCTTGAGCACCACAGATTTGATTAATTTCTGCAGGGTCTTTGCTTCCACACTGCAAGTGGATGTTGGCTCTGGTAGCACCTAAAACTTCAGCAAAGTGTCATTGCTCTGGGTTCAATCAGTCCTGCCATGCGACACCAAGAGCACATTGGCAGCTTTATTTGCAGGGATTGTATCTACACACGAGGGCTCCAGCATCAGCACCTCACAGCTCCAGATTCTCTACTCCTAAAGAGAAATTTGCTCTTTCTCCTTGTCAGGAAAATTAATCCACCAGAGGTTTATGTCCAAAAAGGAGACAGAGGAGTCCTGTTACTTTATTCTAATAAAGGGAGAGGCCATGGGGCATTCCCCTGGGGTCTCTCAAATTTCTGGAGGACACAGCCTCCTTTTTATCCTAATTTCCCGACTGCATTTTCCCTCTCTCTTTCCCCATTGGCTGAGGTACTTGAGAGGTACAGACTTACCGGAACGCCTAATTTTTAAGATTCCCTTCTAATGTATACCCCCCTTTGCCCTTTTAAAAATTCCTATGGACTTTATGGTATTCCTCATTATTTATTTCATCTTTTGATCTTCAATTTCATTTATTAGCAGACCTACAGTTTATTGATAAAGACAAATCTCTCTTTCCATTCATCAATCAGTGGAATCCTTTCCATCGTTTCTATTCTCTCTTAGTGCTAGTTTTTATCTACCAGCAGGCCTACAGTTTATTTGTACAGACAAGTTCCTCATTCCTTTCATCCTCAATAGAAAAATATGTAGGAAGGCTGAACAATGGCTCTTCTTCACAGGAATATCGAAAAACATATTTGAATACTCAAACATTTGTGTATTATTGGACCAATACTTTCACTTTATACCGGGGGTGAAGTCCTGGGCTGGAGGAAGGCACCAGCAGGTCTGTGGTGGAGTGGCCATAGCAGCACCAAAACCAGGGATGTAACCCCTGGCTTTGCCAAGGAAATGTCACTGCTGAGGCCAAGGGCCCTCAGCCCTGGGGATGGGCTCTCCTCACAGCCACAGGCAGGGGCTCCCCACCAGGGCTCAGCCTCTCTGCCAGAAGAGCATCTGAGGAGCTCTTGGGTTGCAAGATTTGCATTTTGCCCTCTGCGATCTCGGTTCATGCTGTTCTCAGACTTCACATTCCCACCATGAATTGCTATGTTTGTAAGCTTTTCTTTAGGCAAGAATCAGAGATTGGTTTTATTTTTGTAACTGCCGCAAGTTCTGGGTTGCATAAGCATCTGCAGGGGTATTTTCTCTCAGGGGACTCGCCTCTTTCCATTTTGGAGAGGACCTCTGTCTATCACGCTTTGTGGAGAGGCAGCACAAACTCTGGATCATTTGTAAGCACACAATATCTCACAAGGTGTTCTGACCTTGAACTAGACTTTTACACAAATACAAACCCAACAAAGGTTCAGGCAGTTACAGTGGGCCAGAAGTGATAGAAGCAACTTCTCGTCTTATTTTACATAAAAATAAGATACACACAGGTATATTATTTATTTCTTGAATCAGCTGTAAAATGTAGTTCTTGTTTGTGCTTTGCATTATGCACCAACAATGTCTTTTCATTACTGACAGAGTATTTACTTTTGCAGAAAAAGCACTTGGTACAAAAGGAAATAGGCAAATGGCTTCTGATGCTGTATTATTGTTTGTGAAGCTCCAAAACACAAAGCAACAAGAAGGAACTGTTTTAATTTGCAAAGAATTCCTTGAGTGATTACTTTGTTTTCCTGCAATTTAGATCTGCCAGCTTGGAAATGGCTATTTAAAGGTTTGTGAGGGTTGTCAGCATCATTTAAGATTTGCATAGCTTTACATTAGTGGTAGGTGCTTTCACAGTCAGCTTGTATCTTGACTGTTTAAATCTCCTACTTTTACTAGGCAACACAGATACCTTGGGATAGATTTTCCACTTGGCTGAGGCTTGAAATCCTTTTCTGGTGGCGTAAGTTGCCCAGTAAAATGTGTGCCTATTAAATAAATTGCACCCACAGTTCAATGAATGGTGCAAAAATGTATATCCCGCAAGGTTTTAATAATTAAAAACCCCTTTAAATACCAAGCCAGCTTATTGCTTTTGAAATTCGTTCACTTTCCCTCATGGATCACATTTTGACAAAATGGACTTTTTCATGCGTAATTTTAATTTTATTTTGTTGAAGTCACATTTTCAACTGAAAAGGTTTAAAGGGAAAACATTCAAACCAGCTCCAGCCAGAACACTGAAATCTCAGCGATAAGGCCATCAGTCTGTTAGCATCACCTTCAAGGACTGAATTTATTTGTGCTGCTAAGAAGGGCTGAATTCAACACTCAAAACAACCTAAGTCAGCGTGATTAATATCTGTGGAGAAAGGACATTTCTCCGAGAGGCAAGAGGCCACGCCTTTCCTGGGTGAGTCTCAGGGAGTTCTGATGAGTTGGAAGAGTTTATAAAATAGTCCCTATGAATATTCCAGCTTCATTTGGTTTTAATGTACGATGAGACACCTCAGAAATATTTCCATGCAATTTCACCTCATGAATGGAATGACACCTTTTGTATACTTACAGAGCATCCGAGGGTATGTGAAGATGCCCAAAATGCAGATTTCTCTGCATTTAAAGATCCACCTGCAGGGTTCTTTGAAACTATAAATTCTTGGACATTGCCACCACAGGCTTTGATACTGCCTGTCATTAATGCTTCTCCTGCCTTCTTCAAACACTTAAACCATCACTTTTTTTTGTTTTACATAATACTTTCTCAAAAGGCTGTAGATCACATGAACTTACCATCTACCTTAAAAAAACCAACAAAAAACTCCCAAACGAACAAAGGAACAAACAAACAACCCCCCAAAAACCAACAAAAACAACCAACCAACCAACAACAACAACAATTCCATACTACCTGATATTTTTTTTCAGAGACTTCAGCAGAAGGAACAGAACCCAAAACAAACGTGGAAGCTGGTAGCAGCTCAGCTTCCTGGGGTATTCTGAGATACCAGCTATTCCCCAAATGGACATAAAAAAAATCCTTTTTGATCCTCAGAGTTTTTTGTTTTAATTATTGTGCCAGCCATCCCTCAATGCATAGATAAGGGCATATTGGTATTTGTTTGTTTGTTTTCTAATGGAGTCACAGTTCCTCTTTTTTCATAAGTAATGCTATCGAGCCATTTAACGGGGAGAGAGAATGTGTACATAAAACCATACTTACCTAGAATACAATAAGTTGAATAACTTTATAAAGAAAAACACTGACTTTCTCTTCAACTCTAAGCTTCAGTCAAGAGGATTTGCCAGACCAAGTCTCATTTTGGCCAAATTGAGTTACTGGGGACAATTCTTTGTGACGTGGCTGTATGCTCTGTGTGTATGAGGCTGAGGTCTGGCAGTGCTGCTGGCACAGGAACACACATGATGTGTTGAGAAGCCTTCAGGGATGATCTCCTGCCTCAGGATGCAGTTGAGGAGAGATTCTTTGATACCCTGTATTAGCTGTAAGCAGCAGAAAAGTTAACAAAATTGGATAGAGCTTGTTCTAAGAGGTTGCGCAAAATTTATGACAGCCCATCATGAAAAGAGATGGAACGGACAGGGATGTTTATTCCAAGAGTCCCATTTAGCAACAGGAGGCTGGAGAAGAGGCTGCACCAGCTCTGCACAAGGCAGAGCAGACACCCGCTCAGGTTCAGCTTGTTTGATGGAGAAGACATTTTGGCCAGCACTGTTTCCCAACACTTCACTCTGACCTTTTCCTTGGCATTTTTATGTGCTCCCTAATGCTCTACAACGCACAAGCACAGGGGTCTCGTTCCCTGCTTGTGCTGTAACAACGAGTTTGTTGTTTCTATTGGATCAATTCATAACGTAAAATGTAACTTATCTGTAAAAGTTTTGTTTACATTGTTTTTGGGAACCAGGCCTAACTGGACTGAATTTGGGCACAGATACAAGCTCAACACAGAGTACAAAGGTTTCTATGCCTGGAAGATCTGTACCATGTTTTAATGTAGCTTCTGTACTCATCTTGTCTAAAGCAAATATCAAAATAATTTACTCCACTGGTTGGTAAAAGTAGAGTGCTCTAAACAAAAAGAGACAGAGAAATAAAATAATAATAATAGCTGATCAATGAACAGCAATAGTCTAATAGGCTGGACACTGGTCACTGCTGATGTGTGGGATACAGTGAGTCAGGGATATTAAATGCCAGCTTGCCCAGCAACACCCAGCACTGGTCTGGCCATAATAAAAAAATACCAGAAATGCCCAAATAAATTCAGGCTGGTTTGGCTTTGAAACAACAGAGACCAGGCATTTTTCTTTGCTTCTTGGCAGCGGATTATTGCCCTGCCTGCCACTGTCACTGTCCGACACAGGACTTGCCTCTGCAGTGGACACAGCAGCAGAACAAGGGAAACAGGGCATGGCAGGGCCCCCCATATCCCTGCAGAGGGATCAATTCTGGGCCTGCTACACCACCAGCCTCAAAGAAAGGGTGAGCACCTACAGTTCCTGGGGGCACAACTGCGGAATAAAAAGAAAATGGACAGACCATGTCCATTAGCTCCAATTAATGCAATAAACCTCCCCTGGATGCCGTTCAATTTTGAGTCCAGGTGTGTAGCACTTTCCCTTATCAGCCTTTCCTCCAGACCATTAGAAGGAGTCTGTATCTTTCTTTCCCCACAAATGGAGATTCTACACAAATGCGGTCCCACAGCAGGAAACTATACAGTATGGTATAAAGGAACCTTTTATCAAACTTAAAAGGATTAATGCATTTCTTTCAGCAAAAGCTCTGCATGTCTCCCGACTCAAGCAGTTTATAAAAGGAGAAGGATTTTTGTTTAAAATACAGGTAAAGCCCAATTATCCAATGCGAAGTCTCGAGCTGTTTATTTGGGATCGAAACTGAATGTCAGAGAAGCAGCTCTCTCAGTACCATGTCCTAGAATGTCAGTGCATGGATTTTGTGGAGAAGGAAGCCACTGGAAAAAGAGAAAGATTCTGGTGTTTAACATCTCAAGCCAGCACTGTTTGTAGCTTTTGGGCCAGGGTAGCTGAAGTGCAACAAAGGCCCATGCCCAGCAGAGCCTGTCATGATTTCAATTTTCATAACGAAGGATGTGAACAGCCCTTTTCAGAAAATCTTTCACCAGCTCTTTGTCACTGGCCATTTCAGAGCAGTAGCATGAAAATTAGTATTGATTCCTTGTCATTGTTACAGGACCACAGCCCGGGAAGCGCTGGGTGTGACACTGGTGGCACTGCAGAGCCGGTGGTGGACACGCAGCTCTGTCACATCCCGCTGTGATGGCTTCAGGAGTTCCTCCCCCAGCTGCCCCAGCTGCAGTTCCCCACTCCCACAGCAGAAGGAAAAGTTCAGCTTTCAGCCGTTGCAGTTCAGACCTTGATGCTTCAGCATAAACTTCCCATTTTGGCTGGGCAGCTCAAATGTTCTGACTCAGGAGCCTTGGTGATGGTTTAACTTTAGTGTTTGCTTCACTTTTCAGTCCTGAAGGTGCTCTCAATAGCAGAGGCAAATATATTTTTTCCTCAGAAAAGCAGCTCCCAGGTCATGATACTTGCTCAAACCGCCAGAGAAGGTAATATTCTGAATAACACATTGCTACCTTTTAACTTGACTCCTAATAAAATTGAGGATTATATCACAGTTACATTAGAGAATTATATGTATAAAGAGCCGTAACCAGAGAGTTAAAATCTTGCATTGACATTGAATCTAAAATTAAAAACAAACAAGACAAATGGTAGCGTGAACGGACTCCTACATAATTTGGAATTTCAATGCATTACTTTGCTGTTAATCAAAGTCCCCTCTCTTTTAACCTCAAGTGTTGGAATGTCTCTCCTGTCTGAATGTCACCACGAGGCAGCACTGAAGGTTGTACTGCGCCTGGCCCTTCATGGCGTGTCCTTTATCAACCTGTGCCACTTGTTCTTTCCAGGCAAAGGGAACACTCAGCACAACTCAGCTTCTTGAAAGCACAAGCTTTGCTTTTAATACATTTCAATTAAATCTGGAGGAGCTTGACAGGCTCCATGAACTCACCTTGGGGAGTGCAGTGGGGACGTAGGAGCTGTGAAATGCCACTGTGTGTAACTGGGCTAGGTAACTGTGACACACCTAAAGCAGGACCCCATTTTGGGGCTGGAATAAAGGATATCAGCCCTTAAGAGGCATTTTGTTGATAAGGGGATATACAATAATGTCAGTATTTGAAATGAAACGTCAAATTGGCCCAGAAGATTCTGTTGCCAGCATTATCAGGGCTGAGCATTGCATTTCCCCTGGTGTCTCTAAGGCTGATGATGCTCAGCAGGAGTGAACATCAGCTTCCCCCCTGAATCTCAGCCACAGTGCTGGTCACAAGGAAGAGACCAAGAGATGGCCCAGCTACTCCCGCCCTGGCCTTGCCATGCTATGTGAGAGCAACAGAGGTGCTGCCAGAACCAGGTGTGAAACTGCTGCAGTTATCTCTAATACTCCACCAGTAGCTTTGTCTGGTTTTCCGACAAGGAAAGCAACCCTCATGCCAGGAAATTTGAAAGGATACAGGAAAAAACTCATGACAGTGGGCTACACCATCACAGGAAGAAAACTGGGGTTGATATATAAGGATGAAAAATACAAACAGCTTGTGCATATCCTGATCCAAACATATTTCAGTCTGCTCTCTTCTGCTCCCCAAGGAGCTTGTTAATCAGTCAGCCACCCTCTTGTTCTGTTACGTCTGCAGACATTATTTGAGTATCACCCCAGTTATTGTGATTATTCACTAACCCCAAACCTTCTGCAACCTTGTGTGCCTCATCATGTGCTTTTCCTCTCAGTGTTCAGTCAGGCAACCTCATCATTCACCACTGAAATGTTTTATGCCTTGACAGATTCCTGATTCCAGAGATGAGGGATGGGGAGGGCAAGCCAAGGAAAGGATCTCAGATCCTGTGTTGCCTTGCTCTGCCTTAGCCTCTTGGTGCAGGAAATGCACAAGCGACTTCTTTTTCTTTTAATTATTATTTGATTATTTGATTATTTAATTTAATTTATTTAGTTGTTGTTTTTTAGCATTTACAATACTGTACAATGCAACATGTATATGTAAAAAGTGACTGTCCCTGCTGTAAAGTACCTTTTGAGCTTTTACTGGTGTCCCTTAGACATCACTATTTAAAATGTGCTTATAGCTACATTAAACATAGTGAGGAAGTATGGGGAGCTCAGATGTTAGGGGTGGTGGCTATGGCACATCAAAGCAAGTTGAAGACATCGGGTATTTTTCTGAGCGGCATTCAGATCCTGGCATTGTTGTGCCTAAATCCAATTTTGGATGTTCTAGGAATTTAGAAGTGGTTAAGGAGAGTGAGTCACTCCCCACCTCCCTGTGCCTTTTAAAAATCCTGGATTTCATAAGTAACAGCACCATAAAACCAATTTAAAAAAAATCCTGCCAGACAGTCCAGCAGAATGAGGCAGAACTGGGAAGTACTTGTCAGTGTTTTATATATTTATCTTAAAAATCTTTCCAGATCTATAGTGAACATGTTGACTGATCTTTCAGTTTCATTGTCATTTTGCCATCTGTCATGACCATAAAAGGGAAAAGCAGATACCAAAAACTATGAAAAAATATTAACTATGGTACCTAGATTTGCTCTATGTGTAAATCATACAAACAGGACAAGCTCTCTCAGGTCTGAAACCCTTATCTGCAGTGAGGGCTTTTATGCAGTGAGATGCCATTATAATTAAAGCAACCTCCTTTGGTTCTGCACAGTCTGCATTCAGGGCCTCCTGGAAGGAACATTTAGTCAATTAACTATTTTATTAACCAATTGATTTTTCCTGTTAGTCCTTAACCTCTTTGTACCTGTTAGGAATGGTTATGAAAGCCGAATAAATTGGTTTCTTTCACCTCTAAAAGGCAACAATAAATAATAAAACAGGTTGAACAAGGTTTCAGTGGGGAACCCAAATACGAATAAAAACACCTGCCGTGTATCATATAATATAAAATACTAACTGCTAGGAGCAGCACAGTATTTCAATAAATCACATTGTCACACTGACCTTTATTGATATACAGTTTCTCAACTTAAAGGATTGGTCCTGGTGCTTTAGGAGATCTTTTGTCGTGAAGGACCTGCAGATTCATCACATAACAAAAAGATTATTTGCCCACCATGGGGCTGACTAAGTCTATATTCTAAGCAGAAGCAAACCCCCCCAAATATCTTAGGGACAGTTAATGTTTGGAGATTTATTTAGCATCACAGGAGAACAAACATGCATTCCTGAAATAAGTACAAAATGTGATTTATATTATCACTTAGTACAAAGTGGAGAAAAAAAAGGGAGAATAAAGAAAAGCAAAGCTCTTTCATTTCTGCTAGATAATAAACAGCTTGATTTTATGGAATGTTACACTGCCTTGAAACTCTGTGATGACAGTCCAGTGTTGGAAAATTAAATTCACCACACTGGCTGAAACCCAGCAGAGTTATTGGTTCCTTGTACCAATGGCTGGAATGAAAGACTAAGAGGGTGTGCAAAGAACACATTTTTGAAGCGACAGAAAAAACCTCACAGCAAAGAAACATATGTGCTCCTCCAAAGAACATTCCCTGCTCCAACAAACCCAGCAGAAACAACCTGATTCACATCCAGAACATAACAACTGAACTTGCACTGCCTATCTAAAGAAAAGTCCAAATTGTAGTCTAGGGATTCTTCCAATACAGAGTCAAGGGTTGTAGAATATTCTGTCATATAGACAAGATTTTGTACAAATTATGAAACCTAATGTTCTTCTTGAGGTTCCTACTGCCTTACGTGATACAGATATCCTGACAACTTTGGTTCCTGATAATTTTAAGGTTCACTCAGCTGGTTTGAATAAAATTCAGATTCCAGATGCTGCTGTCCAATGGGGTGAGAAGTTATATTATTTTGTAAAACATAAACAACAACAAAATGATTTGTCTCTTACTGAAGAAGTAGCTTTTCATTTCTTTGTTTTTATGTGGCTGTGTGTCGTGGTTTGACACT
>VWPU01003975.1:0-121262 GCA_013398955.1 Callaeas wilsoni | reverse complement strand
CGGGGCCGCCCCCGGGCCGCGGGATGCCGGGGCCGCCGCCGGCACCGTCACCGCCAGCGCTCCGCTCCGCACCGCGACGGAACCCCGCACCGAGAGAGACCCTCAGACCGAGAGGGAACCCCAGGCGTGTGGGACCCTCGAGCCGGCACGGAATCCTACCCACAGCCGGAGCCCCGGGCCGAGAGGGACCCCTCAGGCACAGCCAGAGCTAAGAGACACCTCCAAAACCCTGAGACCAAGAGGGACCCCTGGGCAAATGGGACCCCTGGGAACAGCCAGATCCTCAGGCCAGGAGGCACCCTCGACCAGATGGGAGCCCTGGGGAAGTGGAGCCCAGGCCAAAAGGGACCCTTAGGCAAGGGAGGACCTTGAGACAAATGGTACCACCAGGCAGAGCAGAGGGACCAGTTTCTCCATTTATTTCTATTTGTCTCTCTCTTGATCCCTCTTCTCCACCCTGGCCTTGTGTACTCTGCCGAGCAGGGGAAAACTGGGTGCTTGGAAAACTGAGCACCGGCTGCAGCTGAAGCCTGTGCAGGGAAGGGAATGCCCTGATGCCCCCTGTATCCCAGGGGCTTCCACAGCTGGGGGTGCCGGGTCAGCCAGATGCCACGGTGGTGGACACCAAGTGTGAGACCTGCAATGTGGCACACCAGTCCTGCAGCAGAGGAGCCAGCCCTGACCTGAGCCTCAGGTGTGACAGACCCCTACAGACAGGGAGGACAGCAGGACAACCCTGGTCGTTGGCTTTATTTCTGCTGAAAATGCTGGCAGAGCTCCAAGGAACCCAGTGAGGTCACAGGTTGCCATGGGAACGGGAGGGAGCAGGCTGGAATTGGGAAGGGTGCTGGCACTGCCAGGATGGAGCTACTTGGCCTGGGTACTGCTGGAACACGCGCCCATCGCCACCTCAAGGGACACGGCCCGAGGCCTGCTGTCACCGGCTCAGTGCCAGAGAGGAGCAGAGCGGGAATGGGGCCACCCACTGCCCCGGCCCCCCATGCCCCTTGTCCTCTCTCTTCTGTCCCCAGCTGAGTGTGCCCCTGTGCCCAGCTGCAGGCAGATTTGTAGCTCCAGAGCTTTCCAGCAGCATCACCAGCTCCCCTCCATGACCAGGGCTCTCCCCTTTTCCATTCCTCCAGCCTCATCAGTGAGGTCCTCCTGCTCCGGCAGCGGAGGGAAGTGTTCCTCACACTTCTGAGAGCCAGCAGTCACCCTTGGCATGCTGGCCATGGAACAGGGAGTTTGCCCAAAGCAAAGATTGCCAGCGTTTCCAAGTGCTTTAACTGCTGTGGTTTCTTTGCTCCTCATTGAAGTGTTAAACAATATGGAAGTGGTTCTTGCGGGCTTCCATCCCGTGCACAACCTGAACAGATCCACAGGCAGTGGGAGCAGAGACTGCAGCAGCACCCAAGGACACAGGGCTGCTGGCATGGGAGAACAAGGGGCCCAGGATGCTGCTCAGGACAGTGGAGGCTGTGGGAGAGCTCTGGGAGTGGGACAGTCACCATCAGAAACCTCTGAACACTCAGCGATGGGGTGTACGGGACCCAGGCAGAGCAACCAGGAGGGAGGATGTGAAGGAGTAGGGAGATGATACCCACGGCATGTTAGGATCTCAGTCAGGATCCACTGCCCTGATCCCCCAGCGTGGCACAGGACGAGTCTCTTGGTGCTCTCGCCCAAAGCACTCTCTTATCTCGGGGCTAAAACAAAATCTAGTGGTGCAGCCAGGGCAGGGTGGGGAACACCCACTGAGGTTGATGGCTGCATCCTCTCCATGCCAGGCTAGACAAGTGCCACCAGCATGGGTGTCACTTCCCATCCCTCGAGTCCCTCTGGGGCTGAGCAGGCTCACTGCCATTTTCATGCAGTGCTGGGGGGCACAGGGATGTTAAACTGAGGGCTCCTCACCAGCACAAAGAGCCCACAAGTTCATTAGGCCAATCATCGCTTAGCACCAAACCCGTCCGGGCACGGGAAGGGCCGGCCACAACCCCCGGGGCCACAGGCAGCCCCGCTGCAGAAATCACCTCACTGCTGACATTTTTTAACGTCAGAGCTCTGGCACTGTGATCATGCGATGCAAAATTGTTTCAGCAGCCCTTTGAACCGCTAAGCTATTCCCTGGGAATCTCAGCACCGGGGATGACAGCCTGGTAATTTATGCCAGCAGCTCTCACTCGCTCCCGAGCCCATGGAGAGGGCTCTGGCACCACTCCTAGCCCCTGGCTGGGGTGCTGGCTTCCTCTCCTGAGAGATGGAGGGGAAGGATTGTCTCCCCACCCTGCATCAAGCCAGGGCTTGCTGGGGTCCTTCCCCCCAGCGTGAGGCTCAGCAGCATTCAGGGTGTCAGACCTGCCTTTCCACGGCACTGGGGTGACCCCTGCCTGCTTCAGGCAGAGCGTCTCCAAGCAGGCCTGGCCGCGATGGGCAGCTTCTCTTCCCGTGGGGACAGCCTGTCTCCTGGGTCACCAGTGCTGGGGGTCTCTGATGGGGCTGTGCATCCCAGCTGCCACAGCTGTCCCCGTGCCACCTTGCTCCACTGTGACAGTGACACAACACCTGCCCAGCCTAGCAACGGTACCCGGGCACAGAAAACAATCATCTCCATTCCGGGATGGGGCAGGCAAAGGGGAAACACCCCGAGCCCCTGCAGCTCCCCAAGGTTCTGTGTCACCCCAAGCAGCGCCCCCAGGGCTGCAGGAGGACGCCCATGGCCAGGTTTGCCGTGGCCTGCAGTGAACCGTTACTATCTCATGGAGAGCTCCCGGGACAGCACGCGCCAGCACCGCAGGCTGTGTCCTGGCAGGGACTGGGGCTGCCCCACACACAGCCGTGGCCAGCACCGAGGGCTGGTGCTGCGCACCGAGCGGGGACAGGAAGGGCACTGGGGGCACGAAGGAGCAAGGACAGGGATGGGAATTCTGCCAGCACAGGCGATGTGTCCAGGGCATCCCTGCACTGGGCCACCCCAGTACCACAGACACCTTGCGAGCGCACCCGTGGCAGGGATTTAGCAACCAGGTATTTTTAGGCACTGCTGTGTTTTACAAGCCCTCAGAAAGCGTTGTAGCCAAGAGAGGTGTTCTATAACCGTGTGATGCTGCACTCTATAGGCCAAGGTCCCTGCTGTTACACGTGGGATTTGCCACCTGACAGACAGAACAGCACTGAACCCCCCCAGGTGCTGAGGCTTCAGGATTTTAAAGCTATTTCCAGTCCCTACAGGTACAAGGTATCATCAGGCACAACCATCCCTATTCCCCGTGTCTGACTGTATCACCTGGCTCCAAGCTGGGCATGCATGCCCAAGTGGAAGGTGCTGGTGGCATGGTTGGATCACCTTGGACAATCTGTCCTGGGGCTGGACACGCTGTGTCCAAGCAGGTAATCCCCAGGGCCACCAGGATTAGCCTCGGAGAGTAAGGCCAGCTCTGCAACTGCTCCCAGAACTCCTGGGAAGAGCCCTGCTGGGTTCTCACACACCAAAGTCTATCGCTAATTAAGGATTTAATACCCAAATCTCTGGAACTGACTCATTCCTTTCTGTCACCAAGAAATCCTTTCTCCCTGTGTCTCTACCAGGCAGTGTGGAAGACAACAAAATGCTCAGGTACCTGCTGTGAGGTGGTGGCTCAAGGAGCTGCAGAAGCCACAGCACTGGGTTTGGGGGTGAAACAGGCCCTGGTTGCAGATGACACTCAGCACACGCGGTGACGCAGGAGCCCGTGGGCAGCACGGTGTCACTCACTAAACCGGTTCTTGCCCCTCTTGCTGCAGGGCAAAGGCTCCGCAGTGGCTCCCAGCACGAGCCACTTACACCTTACACGGGCACTGGGATTATCCGCCCCGAGGGCACGGTGGCGATGCCTGGGGCCACAGCAGGGTTGTCCCACATCCCTCCCGCACCGGGCCACAGACAGGTCATCCCTGTGAGAGCAAGGACAGGCCCCACCCAGGTCTCTTTGTCGCCTCTGGGCGTTACCTGTGGCTGTGTCAGTAAATGGGCGCAAACACGGGCAGGGAACGGCGAGTTCCAGAGCTGCCCCAGACCCACAGCAGAGGGACACAAGCCCCTCCCTGGAGCCCAGCGGGAAGAAAGTGCTGAAGTTTGGCAGCCATGGCCAGGTTCCACATTACAGTGGGATTTGCTGTAACAGATTCCCATCAGTCACAGGAGAGTGATGGATTTATTTTTAAACAGATTAAGCATCTGCTGCTGACAGAGCATATCTCGGCACTGGCCGGGCAGCAAGCAGTGCCTGTGGGGAAAAGGCAGTGGGAAAATCCCAGGAAGGCAGTGGCTGAGCTCGGCTGGCTCAGAAATATGTTTTAAGATCATTTGAAGCCAGATGTGAGTGTCTTGTCAGGGCTCAGTGACACCGGGACTCCCGGGGGTCATACTGGCAGGGCTGGCATGGCCATGGGTGCAGCTGCTGGGCACTGAGGGATGTTTTCCTGTCCATTATTGAAACAAATAAAACAAAACATTTGCTAATTCAGGGAGATTCTTCTGGATAAGGCAAATTAATCAGCTGTGATTCATTCTCCTGCTCTCTCTGGGACAGAGGCAGGTTGGGGATTAGGGAGCCAATGGGAACACTGTGGCCATGGGAATCGGCACTGCCAAAGGCTCAGCCGCCTGGGTCCGGCGGGAGCCACGGGCTGCAGCACTTGGGGCAGCAGAGGATCAGTCACAGCCTCGTTCAGGTGCTAAATGATTCCAGAATTAGCCAGGAAACACTTAGGAGATGGTTTGTTTAGTTCCCATTCCCAGGCATGGGCCCTCTCCAATGCCTCCCATGCAGCTCGAAGGGAGATGGAGTATTTTTCCTGTGTTACTGCTGGATCCATCATTCACTAAAAATAAAGCTGACTTTCCTGCAGCGGGTAAAAACCAGTGATAAAAATCCCCATGAATACTTCATCAGGCTGCCTGCTTTCCCATGGATTTTCTGTCGCCAGGAGAGCCTTTCCAGCAGCCATTGGTGCCTGGAAACCAGGACTGGGGGGGAATCCAAATCAATCATATCTGAAAGAGGGAATTTTCTACTAAAGCCTACTGCTCCCAGTGACATTATCCACGTAAGAGCTCTGGCAGCAGCTGGAGGGACCATTTTACCCCAGGACAGAAACCGGGGGGTCAGGGATCAGGGCTGGGGCACCCCAGCACCTTCACCTCCCTGTCTGGAGGAGGGAGGATGTGCTGGAGACACAGGGCTAGGAAAAGCAGCAAGGTGGTGAAAATTTGGCAGGGAAGATCCAGCTCTGAAGGTGCAGGAAGCTGCAGGGACACCGGAGGCTTTGCAGACCATTGAGCAAGAAGGTTTGGAGGTGAGCACATTCTCCTCCTGGAAAGCTGCGCCTCGCGGTCCCAGCTCAGAGGAGCCACTGGACCCTGCCCCATGTCCTGGGGTTTTCCGTCTCACCACATCGCTGGGGACACCCAGCACAGAAGGAAGAGGTTCCCCCTAAAATAAGACTTGAAGACCAACATCCTCATTGCCTCGTGTCTGCCTGAGCAGACACTGAATCATCCCGCAAGCTGGTATTTAAAATAGCAGAATTCCTGTTTTTAGCAAGAGTATTGCTCAGCCCTACGAGGAGGAAGAGGCTGCAGGGGATCTGCTCGCTGCCTCACTGTGCATGGCCGGGCGCGATGGAAGCACCAAAGGTTTTGCCAAAGGGACCCCGAGGACGTTGCCGCACGGCTCACGCAGCTGCCCCCGCCCTCCGGCCCCGCTCCGCTGCTGCCTCACGGCCGCTGCAGCTCGCAGGAGCCACCAGGGCCCTTCCCCTGGCCGTGTCCGGCGGCAGCGCTGCGCTGGAGCAGCCGTGTGCCGGGGCCGTGCCGAGCGCTGCCGCAGGGACAGGTACGCCGCGTCCTGCCTGACCTAGTTAGCACTCGCGGCAGCAAAATGCGGCTCTGGGAGAGCGGAGCCTGCTCAGATCCAACAGAGCCAGCGGCATGCCTCCCTCCCTGCTCCTCTCCCTGGGACCCACATGCAGACCCTGCAGGAGTCCCACTTCATCTCCCGCTGTGCCACCGGGACGGGGCTGGAGGATTCCACGGGTCTGTGCCGAGACCCCTCCTGCTCTCAGGCATCCTTCTCGAGGCAGAGCACACAAAGCCAGACCCGCTTCCCATCTACAGGCCAGATCCTCCCCCAGCTTGGCCACACTTCTGACACACACAGAGCCACGTTAGCTCTTACCAGCCGCAGCATCCACAGTGATTCCAGGTTTGCCATTCCCTGCTAAGGGATGCTTTCCACTGCCTCCTGCTACTGGGCAGCTTTGCTTCATAGAATCACAGAATGGTTTGTGTGGGAAGGGACCTTGAAGCTCATCCCATTCCATCCCCTTCCATGGGCACAGACACCTTTCGCTACCCCAGGTTGCTCCAAGCCCCATCCAGCTTGGCCTTGAACAGTTCTGGGATGGGGCAGCCACAGCTTCTCTAAGCAACCTGTGCCAATGTCTCACCAACCTCACAGGGAAGAATTTCTTCCTCATATCTTACCTAAACTGACCTGTTTCCAGGTCCCTGCCTTCATACTTCTCCAAACCACAACGCACGTTCAGGCAAGCCAGGCTCTTGCACAACCTGGGTCACTCCACCGGTGTTTATGTAACCCGGGAGCCTCAGCAGCAGTGACCTGCTTCCCGCTAACTTGCTGATCAAAAAACCGAGACAGGACAGCAGTAGGTGCCACCAGGGCATCAGCTCAGGGCAGGTGCTGGCATCGCCTGGGAGCACATTCCAGCTGCCCCAGCACATCGGCCATGCCCAGCACAAGCATCCTCTGCAGCACATGCAGCAGCGCAGAGCTCACCTGGCCCCGGACAGGCTGCACTGGAGATCACCTCCAAGAGGAATCCACTGGTGCTCCTGATCATCTTCCATGCACAGCTGGAGCTGCAGGGAGAGATTCCCCTGGAAATTCCCAGCTCTTGGCCCAGGTGCTGCCTGTGCAGCAGAATCACCTGCCCCCAGGCATGGCCCAGGACTCACAGACCCCACTACACACTGGGCAGCGTTTGCCCCTTTTATGCCTGAAAATGACCCAGAACCACCCACAGCAATGTTGCCTGTGCCTGGTGTATTGCCCCTCATGCACCTGGGAATCCATTACTAATGAGGGCTAATGAGAGCTAATGAGCCTTCAGCTCTCACTCAGTGGTTTCCCAGCCTGGAGCTGTTCTGCCCATTGATCCCCTATCCCGAGGTTTCCCACTGGTACCATATGGCAGGACCTGTCTCAGTCCCAGGAGGAGAAACCCAGGCAAAGTGGCTGGAGAGTGGAGCCAGCAGCAGGGCGGGATGCTGGAAAGGGTTTTAGGGTGCACACTGCATGCTTCCTGCTGCTCCCCTCCTGCTGCATCCCTCCTACATCCCTTCTGCATCTCTCCCTCCTGCTGCATCCCTCCTACATCCCTTCCACTGCATTCCTCCCCCGCCGCATCCTTCCTGCCTCACTCCCACTGTCCCAGGCTGAACCCACGAGAGGTGAATTCTGTGCCAGCAGGAGGGGGCCCGGGGGAGCGAGTGTCCCCGGCTGCGGGGTTTGAAGGGAGGAGGGACAAATCTCTGTCCCCTCCAGCAGCAGGTTCTGGGGAGCAGGAGCAGCACAGAAGGGGAGCATGTACAGGGGAGAGTTTCCTCCTGCCTGTGGCAGCACCTCAGGGATTGTTGTTTAGTTTAGGAATTAAGCCTGAAAAGCCGAACATCAAACAATGCTTTAAAATCTCACTTTCCTGGTGTTTTTGTGTTCAGAACAGTGACACAATGACTGCAGCCCTGGTATCCAAGAGCTCCCCAGAGCCTGGCACCACATGGACAAGCCAGATTTCTGCTATTCCAAAGCCAATTTTGTCATTACAGCAGAATTTTATTTTTTTCCTGAGATGGTGTGTTCATAATGGTGTGAAACCAGAAAAAGCAGGAATTCTTGCACTGAGGAACAGCAGGAAAAATACAGTGCAAAGGCCCTAGGTTTTGCCTGGCAGTGGAATGAGGGAGTTTCAAATGTCAAACCTGCTGAGCTTTGCTGCAGCTGAAGGAGCCCTTCCAAGCCGTCGGAGGTGTCACCGCGTTGGATTCGGTCTCTCTGTTCCAACTGACTTCAGTAAATGGCAAAAATACTCCTTTAAACCCCAGCCATTGGCAGCGTCGGCTGCACAAATAAATACGCTTGTCATCGCTTGGTTTTTTTCCCATTTTCCAAGTTAAAAATGTTCTGGATGCCAAATATCACCCGTTGGACCCATCCCTGGGTGTGCACACAATTAGCAGGAACACCAGGCCGGGAAGAGGACTGGAGGAGGTGTAAATCTGACCTCAGCATCACTGCACCTTGGCTAACTAAAATGCAGTTTAGAGAAAAGGGAGATTTTTCAAAACCCCAACAAATTAATCTGCCAAGAGTGAAGCAAATTAAATATCCACTGGAAAAGTAAGTGTGGGTCAAGGGCAGCTGGACGGGTGGTCACACTGTTAGCAGCACGGGGTGGCAGGACCCTACAATATCCTGAATGTGCCCGTGATGGATGGAGCCAACCCCAGCTCCTGTAGGAGGAGGATGCTTCCAGGAGTGTCTGTCGGCCACATCTTCCCGGGATGTGCGGGGACACAGACACAGGGACTGCCTGGCATCCCCGGCACCGCAGGGCACCAAGGTCCTCTGTGGTCCCAAACGCACAGGGAGGGATCCTGACCTCTGTGAGGGGCTCGAAGGAGCTGCCAGAGGATGGGAGCTGCCCATGGGGAGCCAAATCCCACCTGCTCCCAGCAGCTGCGTGGGAGGGAGGGCGGCCGGGGCAGGATGTGCTGCTCGGAAGGTGAGACCCCCTGTCGATGCCCAGAGAAGGGGGCAGCTCATCGGGGGTACGGGAGAACACGGGCAGATCTGCTGGCACATCTGGTCCAGGCTCAGCCCATCCAGCAGCAGGGATCTGGGGGCTGAGTGATGCCGTCCCATCCAGTGGGAGCGGCAGTCCGGGACCACCGGCCGTGCCACAGCTGCCCCGGGAAGGAGCAGTGGGAACACGGCATGGGTGGGATTTGGCCCGTGGTGGGCTGGAGAGCACCAAAGCTGATGCACAGCCCCGGCCGCTCCCTGAGGCAGCCGTATATAGCTTGTCCCCGTCTCTACAAGGCTGCCATGGGTCCAGATTTGGATCCGGGTTTGGATCAGTGTTTCGATCCCAGCAGCACTGCGGATTCAGCAGCGGCTGTCAGTGCTCATCCCGGCTCTTGGCTGCTGGGGGAAGCTCGTTAGCAAGTTGTCAGAGCAGGGAGCACTGGTGAATCTGAATACCAGATCAGGTGTCGGAGCTGTTTGTTTTGGGGATGGATTTGGGAATCAGGAGCCGTGTCTGTAATGAGCAGCGTGTGATGTCGGCCGTGAAGTTCAGGCAATTACAGCTTATGATTTGACAAAGCTGCTCCTGCTCCAGCGCTTGCATTGGATTCCTTCAGCTAGGGTAGGGTCACTGCGGAGCAGCAGATCACTCCTGGCTCAGTTAGGAAACAACTGGAAAAGACTGAGCTGCAGGAGGGGCCCTTCCCGCCGGCTGCGGGTGGCAGTGCCGGAATGCTCAGACTCCTCGCAGGGACGTTCCAGCCCGGTGCCAACACTGGGTCCCGCAGCCCCGGATGGGCAGCCCCAGTGGGCTCCTGCTCCATCCCTACTCCATCCCTGCTCCTTCCCACTTCCTAACGTCAGCGGTGAGTATGAAACAGCAGTAACAACAACCACCAGCCTATGATTTCATTTGCAGCCCTCAGTGACAGCACTGAATGAGCCAAAAAAAGGGAAAGTGGTTTTAATTAAAACTATTGCTGGAAGAGAATTGTGATTAACTGATGTCATGCATTAAAATTACAAATCCTGGGAGCACAAGTGGCAGATAAAATAGCACAAATTGTTTACAACATCACTTACTGAAAAACAAACAAACAGCTGGAAACGAGCGCATGGCTTATTATTACAAATTAATTAGTTGCGGAGGGGGGTTCACGCAGAGGTGACACAGTGCCAGCTGAGGTGCTGGACGTGTCTGTGCATGGCTGTGCCCTCACTGGAGCTGAAAATGTCGGGCTGGTGTCCATGTGCGGGTGAGGAGCTGCCCAGCTGGTCAGAGGGACCAGATCCACTCGTGGGTGCTCTGGGGGCCACGAGACACCCCAAGTGACAGCACGACTTGGAGGCGGTGGTGGCACCACTACCACAGCTCGGGGAGGCTGCCGAGGTGCGGTCAGGAGCAGCCCCATGAAGATGCAATGTTTGCCCACACCACACTAGGTTTCTATTTTCTGTAATTCCCCTCGTTTGACACATTTTGATGATGTTTCCATCCTGGTTGCCATGGTGATTCACGTCCACTTCCCCAGTGCTCGGTACATCCTTCTCTCTCAAGTGCTGGCACAGGAGACACAAAGGCCCCATCGTGTTCCCAGCAGCCTGGTGGGGCCAGGAATGGCTTTTCTCCTTCAGCTGCCCCCAGCCTTTCCACCCCTAGGTTCCAGCACTAATGCTTGGGAAGTTTCATCAAATCCCAGATTGGTTTGGGTTGAAAGGGACCTTAAAGCCCATCTCGTTCCACCCCTGCCATGGACAGGGACACCTTCCACTGTCCCAGGCTGCTCCAAGCCCTGTCCAGCCTGGCCTGGGACACTTCCAGGGACCCAGGGGCAGCCACAGCTCGTCTGTTGTGGATGAAAAGTCACACCATGTGTCTAAACAAGGACTGCAGCCAAACCCTGAGCAATTCTGCTGGGACAGTGCCCAGGCTCCCAGGCCAGGATTGTCCCTGATCTGACAGAATCACATGCCGAGGAGTCCAGTGACACACTGGAGCAGTCCCTGGCAACCCAGCCCTGCAGGCAGAGCTGCTTGCCCACTGCCTATCTCTCTGCCTGTCCCTCTGCCAGCCCCCTGCCAGCCCACTCCTCCCAGCATCCACTGGAGATGCTCCTGAGGCTGGAGATGGGAAGCCCTGACCCAGATAAGCCCACTAAGTCTGTCCATCAGCACCCATCCACCTTGCAGTGCTGGGCAGGGCTTGCCTGGGACCCTTCGGTCTCTGCAGAGTCGTTGGGGCAGCAACAGCCGCAGTGGTCCGGGACCCCCGTGTTTGTGCCCTCTGGGTTCAGCCCCGGCAGTGCCTCACCTGCTTTTGGGGGTGAAAGGAGCCGGGATGAGGTCCGCCTGGAGCCCTACGCCAGGAGCTCGGAGCAGGGAGCGTTGCCGGCCCTTGCCCCGGACATGGGAGGGCAGCCGGGCACCGCGCAGGGGCCGCGCCCGCGCCCCGCCACCTTCGGGGTGCCCCGGGGCGCTGGTCCCGCCCGGGCGCTGAGCTCTGCCTGAGCTCTGGCTGACGGCGATTCCAGCTGGCTGAGCACTTTCTGGTGCAGATTACATCGATGTTCCCAGGAAGATGGGCTGTCACATCTCATCTCATTCTGCATTCCTGCTGTGCTCTCCGCACACCCTGCCCTGCCACGGCAGCACGCAGGGTGCCAGCACTGCCCGGGCCGTGGGAAAGGGTTAATGCACCCCGGGCTCAGTGCACCATGGGGGGCACCCCAAAGCCACGGCCACGCTCACGGTCCCACCAAAGTCACCACGAGGCTCAGGGTCCCAGCAAAGCCTCTGCAGCACACCTGGGACCCACACCCAGGTTCGGCAGGCAGTCACAGGTCTGGGAGCTGCCTCAGTCCCAGGACCACAGCAACAGCAAAAAGAGGGACAAAATTCTGCCAAAACAGAAGGTGAATGTGTAGCTGGAGGTGCCAGGGCAGGAGAAGAATTGTTCAGGGCACAGGCATACAGTGCACAGCCACTGCTTTCCAAACATCCATGGACTGGGAAAGTACAGGAGAGCTGGAGAGAGACTATTTACAAGGGCCTGGAGTACCAGGACAAGGGGGAAGGGCTTCCCATCCCCAGAGGGCAGGGATAGATGGAATACTGGGAAGAAATTCTTCCCTGTGAGGGCAGGAGGCCCTGGCACAGGGTGCCCAGAGAAGCTGTGGCTGCCTCTGGATCGCTGGCAATGCCCAAGGCCCGGTTGGAGGGGTCTTGGAGCAGCTTGGGATGGTGGAAGGTGTCCCTGCCCGTGGCAGGGGGTGGGATGAGATGAGCTTTAAGGTCCTTTTGATGCCTTGATGGGCTACCTAAAACAGAGACAAAAATTAAGAGAACAGAGACAAAATTAAGAGAATAAAAAGCAGTTATATTTATTGAAGGGCCTCCAGGTATATTTAGGGCAGACAAAGCCCCTCCCAGGGCTACACTCAAAAATGGACGACAGTTCATGGGTCTTCACACTTTTATGAGTTTGGTCCATTTGCATATTGGGGGTTAATCTTCCAATTACAGCTTCAGGTAATAAAGTCATTTACCCCAAGTTTGCTCCCCCCTTACTTCACTTTTGTTTACATTTCTCGTGGCCTGAGACAGTAAGGTGTCCTTGATTCCCAGATTTAGAGAGGAATTGTTGTGTCTGACCAAAATGGGAAAGCAGTAGCTAACACTGTATATGGAGTTTAGAGTACTACATTAGACAATTACAGGAATACAAATATATGAAAAATATAAAAGATAAAATCCTAAGGCATCACTTTCCAGCCCAAACTATTCTGGGATTCAGAGATTTATTCACCTGCAGAGCCACTTTGTACACAATCCAGGGACAAGGACAGGGCTCTGTCACTTCTTTGCCCTTTTGCCCAAAACAGAGCACTACTGGTCCACGAAATACTCCTCTCGCCACCTAGATCAGCTGACTCTGAAACGGGTCTTTAATCAGAATCTTTCCTGCCCATCCATTTACAAACTTCCCTGGCGCACATGGATTCTTGCAGCAACCAAAATATCTGGCTGGTCCCAGCCCTCATGCCACTCTAAGGAAATTTCTCCACCCTCCTCAGCCCCCTGGGATGGGACCTGCTCTCCCCCCCCGGACACGGAACTGTCAGCGCAGGCGGAGCAGGGAGACAAATGGATGCACCTCCCCGCTCTGTTCACAGAGTAATTCCAGGATTCATCCTTCCCTGGCTGGCTCTGCTCATGAATAAACACTACCACTAACAACCCTTTACCTCGGCCCGGGGGAGGCATTTTTGCAATTTCTTGCTAGAATCCCTCTAAATGCATCACTTCCTCGATCCCCCGTGGAGATGTTTCCACAAGCAGAAACCGCTGGACTGCGGCATGCGAATGTCACCGAGCGAATTGGTTAAAAATTCCACCTCGCTCACCTTCCCACGGCGCGCGGCAGCGGGAGCTCGGCGCCAGGCACCAGCTGTGCCGCAGCCTGCAAAATGGCTCTGGCTCCCGGCGTCCGTCCTGGGAGCAGCGCTCAGCCTCGGCCTGCCAAGGGAGCAGCAGCAGCAGGGGAAAGACGAAGAGACAAGTGGCATCGTGTCTGTGCTGCTGCCAGTGGGAAACAGCACTGGCGTCCGAGATGCTGCTCGGGAAGGCACCGGGAAATATGGTTCACCTACCCGGTCCACAGCCTGGGCAGCACTCCTGGGGCAGCAGGAGCCCTCTTCCCACCCCGCCATCCCGGCTGAGCCCCCAGCCCTTGCCCCATCACCGCTGTGATGCACTGGGTACCCTTGCGCGGGCCAGAACCCGGTGGGAGTGTTTCACTGCCCTCCCCTCAGCCAGGCGGCATGCACCGGGGTACCAGGATGCCCTCAGGTACCAGGAAGTACTCGGGTACCGGGATGTCCCTGGGTACCAGGAAGTGCCTGGGCACCGGGATGTCCCTGGGTACCACGATGGGCCCCGGTAGCCTCGTGCTTGGAAACCGCACCGTGGCGAGGGAGGGCGGTGCAGAGCCCAGCCCCTGCGAGCCCCCTTTCCCCGTGGGTCGGGCTGGGATTCGGGGGCCCGTGGGGGATGGGGATGAGTGCCCGTGGTTCCCTCCCCACTCCCGCAGCCGGCGTGTTTTCCCCGTGTCTCCGGGTGTGCAGGAGCTTGGCTGCAGTGCGTTAAACAAGCAGCCTGGATCTGCGGATAACCAATCTGTCAGGCTTCTTCACCGGCGTTTTTTGGAAAACCCTGCAGGCAGGTGCAGGTGCCACATCAATATGTCAGCGCTCTGATGACGAGTTCATAATATTTTCTGCTTGCATTCCACTGTCTCCGTGTATTAGCAAACAGGCGTCTCCCAGCGCTGCTCGCCAGAGCCAGGGGTTGCGGATTTAATAACAAAATCATCGTGGTAAATCATTAGTTGGTGATTCAGCATGGAAATGCCTCATTAGCACTTCAGCATGTGCAGTGTGTGACTTATGAAAACCTCTGAATTATGACTAATTAAGTACAGGCCAAAAAAGATCCCAGATCAGAACAATAGTCAGGATAAAATAAAATAAAATAAAATAAAATAAAATAAAATAAAATAAAATAAAATAAAATAAAGGAATAAAATGTGTGAGGCCACCAGAACTGGTGCACACTGGGAGGAGAATCCACGTGCACAAGGTCAGAATGGAACAGTGCACGCAGGCAGCATGTTGCTTGGGAAGATTCCTCCGTCCTGAAGCACTGGGATACCGAGTAACATCAACCTCTAATTAACAGAAGTTTTAAAATCTTCAACATGCTAATTAACTGCTATATTAATCACAAGAACTTTGAGCACCGGCACATTCAAAGCCCTTTCCAATCAAATCCATTTTGCTTTGCAATGCTTGATCCCAAGCAGCTGGTAACCAGGCACTCTGTGCCTGCTTGGCTTCTCCTGGCACCGAGAAATGGGGGTGCTGCCATTCTCCCCACCCAGGACATCACCCCCTCACAGCCCCACGGTGCTCAGTGGGGATCCCATGCTGGTCTCAGTCTGTCACTCAGGACCAAGTGATGCTGAGTGAGCCTCTCACCCTAACAAAGGCTCTAAAAATAAGCTCCTAATACACTCTTGCATCCTGTCAAGGCTTTAAATAGCTGTTTGGAGTTCAAATTTTAAAAACTGTTGAGCTCAAATCATTTATGACAACTTGGAAGCCAAAAATAAATGGGAATGAGGAAAGAGGAGGAGCCCGTCCCCCGCCGAAGCTACCGAGGAGAAGTGCCCGTGGGCTGAGCCCACGCTCAGCCGGAGTCCTTGCAGCCTCAGGGGACCAGGGGAAGTGGGCTGGGGGTCAGGGCTGGTCTTACAGTCACCCCATCCTGGATGGTGTCACTGGCCAAGCCCTGTGCCCAGTTGCAGAGACTGGGAGTGTTTGTCCTGTGGGGCAGGGGCACAAGGGGGCTTTGACTGGGAAATGGAGTCTGAATCATGAGCCAAGGAGCATCTGAAATGAGGCATTACAGAGGGACCGTCTGTCTGCTCCAGCTTCTCATGATGTGGGTCTGCTGTCAAGACATTCTTTTATCCTATAGAATATTAGACTCTACTTTAATCCAGTTTGTAATTGGAAAAGTGCAGGGAGTGCTCACTCAGCTCTGCTCTGGAGACACCTGCAGCACACCTGTACACTGGCTCTGCCTGTTAGAGACACACTGAGCTCTCGGGAGATGGGAGCACAGTCACTGTATCGCAGCATTCCAGAATGGTTCGGGTTGGAAGAGATCTCACAGAGCCCGTTGTTCCACCTCCTGCCATGTGTACTGTCCCAGCCTGCTCCAAGCCCCGTCCAGCCTGGCCTTGGGCACTTCCAGGGATCCAGGGGCAGCCACAGCTTCTCTGGGCACCCTGTGCCAGGGCCTCACCACTCTTACAGGGAAAAATCCCTTCCCAATATCCCATCTGTCCCTGCCCTCTGGCAGTGGGAAGCCATTCCCCCTTGTCCTGTCCCTCCAGACCCTTTTCCAAAGTCCCTCTCCAGCTGCCCTCGAGCCCCTTTAGGTCCTGGAAGGGGCTCTGAGGTCTCCCTGGATCCTTCTCTTCTCCAGGTGAACACCCCCAGCTCTCCCAGCCGGGCTCCAGAGGGGCTCCAGCCCTTGGACCATCTCCATGGCCTTGCCTGGTCTTGCTCCAGCAGGTTGTACCTGGCTTTCTGAATGCCCACCCGAGGCTAGGGATGACCCCTAGGTGTGCCAGGGCTGTCCCCAAGCACTGCCCACTCAGGTCTGGTTGCCATCACCGGTGTGGGGCAGCCCCTCGGCTGCCACCCTCCCACTGCCAGTCCAGCCGTGCCCAGCCAGCGCCGGCCATGTGCGCCGGGCTGTGAGCAATCGCCGCTCCCGGGCTTTCCAGAAATACTCTGCTCTCCTGCTCACTGACCTTTGATCCTTTATTCAATTTTCATTCTTCTGGAAAGCCCAGAAATGCGGAGGATGCCCTCACACTCACGTCAGGGAGGAGGCTGGGACAGTGCCGGTGCTGCCTGCCTGTGGCAAACACCACAGGGCTGTGCTGGGAGGGGGCTCCAAGCACCGGGCAGGGGGCTGTGAGTGCAGGGACAGGGCTCTGAGTGCAAGGACGGGGGTCTGAACACAGGGCCCCTCATTTCCTTTCCCCTGGATGCTCCCGGAGCCGACCCCTCTGCAGTCACGATGCTCAGGCTGACTGGGGAGAGGGGCAGTTGGAGCCCCGGGCACGCTGCAGCTCCTCATCCTCCTCCTGCAACAGCTGAGTAGGAGGTTATGGAAATAACATGTTTTCCCAAATCCCAGCACTTTCCGCTGCAGCACTTGGCTCTGGCTCCACCTGCATCTCACCGCACAGCTCAGCGGCGGCCCAGCGCTGGTCCTGTCTCTCCCGGGGATCATGGTACCAGCTCCATTCCCTTCCCTGGCACAGCATCTGCTGCGAGAGCCGGGGGAGGGGGTCCCCGTTCCCCCAGAGCAGGCTCCCGGTGCCGCTGCTGTGCAGCCGCCGCTGCCCCTCCGCGCACTGCCAGCACCGGCATCCCAGGCCGCAGCCTCGGCCGGCCGCGGGGAACCCCCGGCTGTGCTGATCCAGCGTCTGCCTGGGTCATGCTGGAAACCCATCAGGAGCAGGATTTCACTTACTTCGGCTGAGCTTGGAAAAAGCAAGGGGCAGTGATAGTTTGGTATTGGGGGGTGCATTAGCTCTGTCCCCCCAGGCTGCTGGGTACCTGGTTGAGATGACACCGGGCTGGGAACCAGCTAGGTATGGACAGGTTTGGGTGAGATCTCGGGAAGAAATTCTTCCCTGTGAGTATGGGGAGGCCCTGGCACAGGGTGCCCAGAGAAGCTATGGCTGCCCCATCCCTGGAAGTGTCCAAGGCCAGGCTGGACGGGGCTTGGAGCACCCTGGGACAGTGGAAGGTGTCCCCGCCCATAGCAGGGGTGGAACGAGATGGTCTGTGAAGTCCTATCCAACCCAAACCGTTCCAAGACTCTCTGATTTTCTTGCAAGTCCTGAACCTGAGTGTTAAAAGGCAGCATCCCACCACAGTAGAACAACGTGGATGGCAAAATGAACCTTAATAAGGAATGATTTGCCCTCTAGGGGAAAAAAATGCCACATGGAAGCTCGTGGTATTCCCAGCCTGTGCCGTTACAGAGTCAGTGACGTTGCAGTTCTCACTCACCCCACGTGCAAACACCCTCTAAGTCCCCGGGGCAGAGCCCTGGGGACCACAACTGCCGGCCCCAGGGCTGGCGGAGGTTGTGGGAATCCCATATGGGAAATCCCAAATGGGAAATCAAATGGGAAACGTGTCAGTGGGAACAGAGAGACTGTTCTGAGCCAGGACCAGTCGAGCAGGAGCCAAGCCTCGTGAAGCGAGTGCGGTGTCAAGAGCAGCGGGAGCAGCAGCGAGATGTGCGGTGTCAGAGCTGTGTGCGGTGTCAGAGCTGTGCGGGATCAGAGCCGCGCAGTGTCAGAGCCGTGCTGCGCACTGCCCATATTGCAGGTGACATCCAGTGGCTGCGGGAAGCAGTGCAGCGCCGCTGCCACCACGGGCACCCGCACCCGGCACCGCACCGCCCGCACGCAGCCGCCGAGCCCCAGCACCTCGCCAGGGGAGAAGCTGTGGCTGCCCCTTCCCTGGAAGTGTTTAAGGGCAGGTTGGACGGGGCTTTTAGCAGCCTGGTCTGGTGGAAGGTTTGGGTTAGATCCAGCTCGTGTCTGGGGGCTGGAACGAGATGGTCTCTGAAGTCCCTTCCAAGCAGTCGAGCACAGACCTAAAAGCTGGAGTTTCGGGAAGCTCAGTCTGCTGCCAGTCCTGGCACATCATCCCGAGGTGCCCACAGGACACGAGGCTGCTGCAGTCTGTGGAGCTGGGGGAACATGCCAGGGCCCTCCATACCCTCGGGGGTACCATCCCGCTGCTCTGAGCATGGAGCCCTGGGAGAGGGATGTATTCGAAGGTATTTGCAATTTCCTCCCACCTCAGGGGGATTCCCCCGCCCCCCTGCCAGGCCTGTCCCCGCTCTCCAGGGGCAGCGGGTGAACTCTCACGCTTTAATAACAGAGGTATGTGGGGGGGACAGGCTGCACAAATAAACCTGCTGATGGGAGCAGCAGTGGCAGACGTTTGCTTGGCACCCAAGGCACCAGCCCCTCGTGACTCCCACAGAGCCAGGACGTGATGGGACAATTCCCGCCCTGCAGATCTGGGACTTGATGGGATATCACAGCCCCACCTGCTCAGCCCCACAGCCCCATTGCTGCCCTGCTTTGGGGACAGCAGCCCCTCTGCCATCACGGGAACGAGCAGCCTGTGCCAAGCAGCCCATTTTGGGAGCAAGCCTTGTTTACTCTGGACTGAATGTTCACATCCCGGGAGCCGCTCAGCTACATAATCACCAAAACCAACACGGGACCTGGGACTGCGCTGCGTTTTTGTGCTTGTCCAGTGGCCGCTCAGGGAGATCAAAGCCTTGGCTCTGGCCGCAGCCAGCCCCGGGGCCCTGTCTGGCTGCTGCGGTTCCCACCGTGCCGGGGAGGGACTCAGCGATGCTGGGGCAGGTGGGAGCACCCTGAGAGCCACCAGCAATGCTGCAAGACTGGGGCTGGCTGCTCCCCGGAACACACGATTTTTCCAAAACTGCCTGAGACTCCTCACAGCTGGGAGGAGAAGGGCTGTGGCCATGCCCTGGCTTAAGCAGGGGGTCCTTGGGCAGGGGAAGTTTGGGCAGGGGGTGCTTGTTGGACACGGACCCCTTCAGCTAGTGGGATGCTCTTACAGCCCTTTGGTGTTGCCCTGATTTGTTGTACTCCTCTCTCTCCCATCATCCAAAACAGAGGAGACATGATTGTCATGATCTCCTCATCTCTCCTACCCTGTGGGGTGGCTCTGGTGGGGCAGATCCCAGGTCAAGGGGCAAAGGACAGTGTCCCAGCCGTGGGGGACACGGGGAGCACAGTGCTGGGTGGTCACATGCCCCTCTCTGTCCAGGAAAGCCCCTGGAAACACTGCAGGGACAGGATGTCACTCCTGGCACTTGTGCTCATGGGCACAGACCTGTACCCCACACACAGACCCTGAGAAGGTGTCACTGATCCAGCTTGACCTGATCCAGGCTAACAGGGCTTCCAGTCCTGCTGTGCACCACAACACCATCCCCAGCATGACGAGCTGAGCTGCAACCGTCTGGCAGTGGGACAACAGCAGGACCCAGGTGGCACCTGAATGTGTTCCCCAGCAGAGCGGTTGGGGTGCGAGGCTACAGGGTGCTCCTCCCCGGAATCCCTGGCATCCTCAGGTTCCACAGGGCTATGAAGGGAAACATCTGTCTCCTCTCCTCCTCCTCCTCTCCTCACAGATGTTTTCAATGGGGCGGTTTGTCCTTTCCAGCCAAGGCGGATGCTGGATGCAGCCTCATCCAACAGCCCAGATCAGCGCAGGCAGAGCCAGGGAGGCCATGGTGCCTTTTGGTGCACTCCCAGCTGGGAGCAAGGGTCTCCCTGGCACACAACCTGGCAGAGTTCGGGGAACTCCAGTTAGTGTAACATGCCCAGCAGTGCTTTCCACAGGGAGGGCGCTGGGTGGGGAAGCTCCTGAGTCAGCAGGATGTGTGTGCGCACGGTCCGGTGTGAACCCACGCCCGATGCCGGGAGCTCACGGCAAATGCAAAAGGCTTTAAGAGGGCCCTGGCCACGTGGGCAGTCTCTATCCCTGAGGGAGCCAAGCTGGAGACCTCCACACCCTTCCCATGGGAACGGCTGATGTTCCCCAAGGTGACAGCCTCAGATGAGCCCCCTCAAAAAGTGCTGAGAGACTGAGACACAGCAAGTGGCTCCAGCTTCCTTCTTGCACCATGTGCCAGGTGTACTGGCCTCATCACCATCTTTTGTCCTTTGAGCAGCAAATAAACCTGGACCAAAACCAGAAGGAATTGCAGCCACAGCCACTCGGAGCCCACAGCCACAGGGATCATAGGTCTTGATGTCTTATGCATGCAGGAGCTCCCACAGCTCACTCTCCTCCAACAGGAATGATAGACATGTTTTAATTTGGAAAAAAATATGCTATTTCTACCCGAAATGTCATCCTGTGCTCATTCCATGCTTGGGAAAGGGCGGCAAAGCCCTGGGAAGCAGTGAGTGAGGAGGAAGGAGAGGCTTGGAGAAGGACAAGGAGGACACAGGGCACCTGAATCAACACAAGGCACTGGTGTTGACAGTTGCTTTATCACCTCCACCCGTCTCATCTCTGCTGCCAAACCCCGTGCATATCCATGACCGAAGGACAGCAGGTCCCTGGCCATAGGGCAGTTGAGCCAGGACAACCTGCCTGGCACCACCGCGGAGCGCTCCGGGGGTTCATGTGCCGCTGACTCACACCAGGAGAATCTCTGGCCCAACCCAAGTCCCCTCACGCCTGGCCCGGGACCGTTCCCGCCGCTCGCCAACGCCTGCACAGAGTGGCCCAATGCCATGGCAAGCTCACACACGCCCAAGATGGGAGTGGAGATCTGGATTTCCCAGCTCCAGCCTGGGCTGCACTGGAGCTGAAAACAGGAGGGTTGGGGCCCTCCAGAGCGAAGGTGCTGGTGGCCAGAGCTGGTCGCCCCCCAAACATCCTTAGCTCCACTGCGTGGCAAGGAATGCCCATGACTGACCAGGACAGACCAGGCTCAGCTGCTCTTCTAGAGCATGTGATGGGAGGAACCTCTCAGGAGAGATGTGAGGGACAGCGTGGCAACATGGTGACACAGGGGGAACTGTCTTGGGACACAGGACAGGGTACCACCACTGGCAAAGGAGCCCCGACACCTCTCTGAGCAGCCGGAGCAGCAGCAGTGGTACCAGACCTTCCCCTGCCTCCTGTGATGGGATTTTCCTGCCTTTCGGGAGTGGGGCACCCCCAGCCCCGGTCCCACGGCACCGCGGCAGTGGCGGGCCGGGGACCGTGGCTGCTGTGGGTGCCTTTCTGCAGCGTCAGACGAATCCTCCCGGCTGCACCCCCGCGATTTATACAGCTTAATCCGGCGGCGGGCAGGTCCCACCCGCGCCCCGCCGGCCGGGTGCCGGCTCAGCCCCGCGGGCGCGCGGCCCAGGGGGACGGTCCCTCCCCGCAGGGAGGGGACTGAGTTATGAAAGTTGTGAATGGGGAGTGTCCGGGGGGCTGGAGCAGAGGGAGCCCAGGGGCGCGGGGCACTCGCTGCGGGCAGCGCGGGCAGGCTGGGCTGCGGCATCCCGAGGTCCCCACGACGCCTCCCGCCGCCGTCCCGCTCCCCGCAGACAACGCCGACCGGGAGAAGAGGCACTCGATGATGCCCCAACCTCTATCCCCTCATTACCGCACCGACGGGCTTCCTGCGGTTTTGATCCCACAGTGCGTGGGGGAACGTCTCCTGAGGCCGCTCTCGTGCCCTTATCACTTTTCCAGCCCAGCTTCTTCACTGTAACTGTTGGACGGAGAACTGATAAGGGTATGCGAGTGACGCGAGCGACCGTCCTGACACGCTGGCCCCTGGTGGCCCGCGGGCTATCCCAACTCCGGCTGCGGCTCCAGCTGCGGCAGGCATCCGTGCCTGTGCGGCTCCAGATGTTGCCTCAGGATAAACCGACCGCAAAGCAAGTGCAAGGGATACAGAAGTATCTTTTTTCACTAAAATCTGGCAGGTGCTGTCTCTCTGGGATTTTCCCTTTCAGCATCTGCAGCAGGTCTCCAGCAGGAAAATGCATCTTTTTGGAAAAGGTCTTGAAATGTTTTTTAATGCGTTACTGTTTGCTTTTCAGTGAAGTTAGCTTGGAATTCTTTGGGATCAATGTAAAGAATAATTATAAAAGTAAGAAAATAGTGTAAAACTCCTGTGCTCTCCTGTGCCTGGAATTGTTCCCATTAAAAGCTATTTATTCCCAACATTTCCCTGATTTTCTAGGTGAGGTTGTGCCAGCCATCTCCAGCCACAGCAGATGAAGGAAATGATGAACACCTCAGAGGGACAAAGGCAGCAAACCCCAGGATGAGGTAAGGGGGTGTCTGTTCGGCAGAGCCCTGTGCTCCCATCCGGTTTGCGGTGCTGCCACCTGTGTCCCACCGAGCCTGGGGTCGTCGGGGGTCCCACAGGGGCTGCCCCTGCATGACAAACTGATGCTTTAAAGCATCCAGGAATCCCTTCGCATGTCCATCCTCTTTTTCCCAGTTTTCCAGCTCTTCCCATCAGTCAGATCCTTCCTGCCTCCACTAAAGCGTTTTGCAGAGTGTGTGCCAGCACGCTGGCATTCCGGGGTGCTTGCTCATGAATGTGTGGCAGAGTGGAGAGGAGATTTCTTTCCATAGGGGATACAGCCTGGCCTGGCCAAAACCCGTCGGCTGCATGGCCCACACCCCAGGGCTGCCCTGGCCCCACATGACCCCCACAGCCCACTACTGCAGCCTCACGGGGCTCCCCAAAACATTGCCACCCCCAGAGAACTCCCCTGCAGCTCCCTGCACACCCTGCCTGCTTGACAAAGGCTGGAGGGGGATCCCCAAGCCTCACAGGGGTGGGTGGCCCAGATCCTCTTAATTTCCAGGTGCAGGCATTGGGGCAGGGACCAAAGTGGAGGAGCAGCTGCATGTCAGGCACTGCAGGCACAGGCTGGCCAGGGGAGGGGATGCACCCCTAAACCCAGACCCTCCTGCTCCCGAGCTTGGGCCCCATCCTGACCCCTGGCTTGGCCTCGGACGCTGACTTGACAGCACAGCCCCAATATGGAAATCTTGGCCCCCCGGGGTCATCTGGTGGCCACACTGCCGTGTGCCAGGCACGGCTCCCTTCTCCCGCTGCAGCCGTTTGGGGACAGCTGGACTGTGCCCTGGGTGCTCCCCTCGACTGCAGGTGGCCCCACAGCAGCCTCCGCCACGGCCGGGCACCGAGGGCTCTGCCGCAGCCAGTCCCCGCCATGAAACCCGAGCATCCTCTTGGAGCAGAGAGGGAAGTGTCAGTGTTTGGGACAGGCTCTGTCATCCCTCCTCGAAGGCTTTTTCTCCCCCCCAGTGACTCCGGACCCAGGCCAAGGGGGTTAGGATGTGACCCTGCCACACCACAGCTCTGGGCAGACACCCCGGTGGGCTGGCATGGGTGGGTTCGGAGCACTTGGGGTCCCAGGACTTCCTCCCAGCCCACCCGTCCCCCGGGAGCGGCGAGGGAGAGCACTGCTCTACACACAGCCCCTCCGGCTGCTCCCGTTGCCCAGGGAGGTGTGGAGGTGGCGGAGGACACACAAAATGAAGTGAGGGAGGAGGAGGGTCGTCCCTACCATCCCGCTGTGAGATGGTCCAGGGACAAAGCCGGAGAGGCCATGGCACCCCTTGGCACTGGGGGGTCTTCTCTGGGGGGCACCAGGAGCTTCCGGGAGACCCCGACTGAGTGCCTGAAGCTACCAGGAACCCTGAAACGCACGGGGTGAGCGCCTGGAGCCTCCAGGAGCCCCAGACGTGAGTGCCTGCGTTCTGACAGCCGCTTCTGCGTGAGGGGTTCAGCGGGGGGCCGGGACCTCATGTGATCCCTCTGCAAACAGCCGCCGGCGGGTTGTCAGTGTGTATTTGGCTTTTCCCCCCGTGGCAGGTGGGGTGATCAGCCATGAAAAGACGGCTTAGCGCCACCGGAAAACTCCTGAGGCAGCCGAATTCCCCGCGCCGGCCCCAGCCCAGCTCCGGCCGCGGGGAGTCGGGCCAGGGCAGCGCGGCCGGGGGGAGTCGGGGCAGAGGGGGGCGATGGCTGAGCCAGCACCGGTGCTGCTGCCGCGCAGCCGCTTCTCGCCCTGAGCACGTAGCCCTGATATTAAAGTCATGAATAGGAAATTCCTCTTCTTCAGAAAAAAACAGAAGCCGGATATTTCATAAGTGTCCCAGCGGACATGAAAGCCACACCAGGAAATTTCACTCAGCAGAGATATTAAAGTTCACCCAGCCCTTGGGGCAGCCAGGGCCGAGCACCCGGAGCCCGGTACAGGGTGAGGGACGGCTGTGGGGACACGCGCATGCTGCAGCCCCTGCACATTCCACCGCCCCTTGTGTCCCTGTCCCTGCCGGCCCTGCCTCAGCCCCTCTTCATTCTGCAATAGGTGACCCCAGGTCTACCACCCCTCCCACCCACAGCATTCCCAGCGGGAAAGCAAAGCCCCCTCCCTTGCAGCCACAGCCCTGATGCTGCCAGGCTGAGGTCACCGAGCCTGCCATGGGCCATGTGGGTCCTGCCCGCACCGAGCCTGCTGTGGGCAGCATGTGCTACACCCTCCCTGCCCACCTGTGCCCTGATAACAGAGGTAACTGGCTGCAAGGGCAGGCACCAAAGTGCCCAAGAGTTTCTTCCCAGCACAGCCAAGCCAGCACCAATACCCTCATTGCCCCACAGTCCTTTCCCAGCAAAGTCCACCAGCGCCACTTGCTTTCTCTCCGGAGGGAGACAGGATGGGCAATCGGGATAATTGCCCGCTCTCTCTGGAGTGGCAGCACGGCTACAGGCGCTGTGGGAGCAGGGGGGAGACATGGCTGGGGAAAGCGCGAAGCTGCTCCGGCACTGCTGAGGGGTCACGTCCGTGCTGTGGGTACCTGCGTCTGCTCCATGCTCCATCCCACACGGAGCACACGCAGCTGGGAGCTCTGGGGGGAGGCAGCGCCTCACGGGGGTTCATTGTGGGGTCCCTTGCCTACCCACTGGACACAACGTGTGCCTTTGATCACCAAGAGGCCAAGGACCCCCCTTGGAACGCCCCTCGAAGGAGAGAGACAGACCATGGCTACACAGGCACTGGCGCCACTGCTGCAGCTGGGGCACAGGAGCCAAGTGCTCAGGGGGGACCCCGCAGCCATGAGACACAAAGAGGGCAGCAGCCAGGCCCCCATCAGGGCACACGGCAGGCCACGGTCCCACGGGAGGCTGCACTGGGGTGGGGGGCCCGCCACCCCCAGGGAAGGGCGGTGACACCGGCCCGGGGCACAGCGCAGCATCGCTCATCAGGGCCGCCCCCACAGGCACTGAGCACAGCTAATTGCAGGTTATTGCACTGCTCTGTCATTAAATACGGATCCATTCTTTTCCGACACACGCTCCGAGGAGTGCAAACTTGGATCTTCTGCCTCTGCTCAGCGCCTCTCCTCACCTGCCAGCAGCCACGGCACAGCAGCGGGTGCAGCATGTGCTGTGTCATGGTGGTGGCAGAGGGTGCAATGCAGTTTGGGTTGGGAGGGACCTTAAAGCTCATCTCGTTCCAACTCCCTGCTATGGGCAGGGACACCTTCCACTATCCCAGGCTGCTCTAATCCCTGTCCAACCTGGCCTTGGACATTTCCAGGGATGGGGCAGCCAGAGCTTCTCTGGGCAACGTGTGCCAGGGCCTCCCCACCCTCACAGAGAAAAATCCGTTCCCAATATCCCATCTAGCCCTGCCCTCTGGCAGTGGGAAGCCATTCCCCCTTGTCCTGTCCCTCCATCCCTTGTCCCACGTCCCTCTCCAGGTCTCTTGGAGCCCCTTTAGGTCCTGGAAGGATCTCTAAGGTCTTCCCAGAGCTTTCTCTTCTCCAGGCTGAAGACATTTTATCCCTCAGCTTTGGCTGAGTCAGGATCCAGCTGCCCAGATCCTGGGCTTTATCTCCAATTCAATCTGGAGCCCTACACCTCTGCCATTCCTAGGGATCAGGCACTGACATCTTCCTGTTGCTGTTCCCTGTGGGGATTCATCAGAATTAGGAGCTAAACACAACCCAAAGAGCATTGTAATGACTTCTCAAGAGAAAATGAGTTCCAAAATTTAAAAAGCAAAATGAGAGAATGGAATATTTTTGCATTGATTTTCTTGTCATGAATATTTATAAAACTTAGTTTAATAATATTAAGAAAATACAGGAGAGTGCTGGGTGAGAGCTGCGGTCTGCATCCTTATCCCATGGCAAGGCACATGTTGGACCTCAGCGCCTGTGCCCTACCAGGATCAGAGCTCCAGCAGGGAATCACTTATCCAAAAACCAGAAAACCCCCAGAAAGACCCCCAAAACCACGAGGAATTTATTGCCCATTGCCACAAGCAATAAACACAGTGCTCAGAGAGTCCAAGCATTTTTTTCTCCCTGCCCCATCACAGCACACTCTCATCACACGAATAAATAATCACACGAATTGCATTGTCACTCCATCCCTTCTATGCCTGCCCAGAGAAGCTGTGGCTGCCCCATCCCTGGCAGTGTCCAAGGCCAGGGTGGTCGGGGCTTGGAGCAACCTGGGAGCATGGAAGGTGTCCCTGCCCACGGCAGGGGGTTGGAATGAGATGGGCTTTAAGGTCCCTTCCGATCCAGACCATTCTGGGATTCAGTGATTCACCCATTACAGCACAAGTGGCCTCATCTTCCACTGCCACCTACAGATATTCATTCCCTCCCGCCAGGATCTGGTGATTTCCACCCTAGTATCAAGGCCATTTCCAGCCTTCCGATGTAAGGGGTTCTCTGCTGCCTCTCTGGAGCACATCCAGGGGGAAAACCCACCGCGGAGGTGCAAGAATGTGCAGATCACAAAGGGAAAAGCATGGAGGAGTGCAGGGAGAGAGACGCGTTGTCAAGGCAACAGCAACGGCAGGATTGGGAGACGGAAGGAGAGGGGAACAGGGATACCCAGGGGTCCGGTGATGGACACAGGGGCACAAGAAGCCAAGGGCAAGGACAGGGAGAGAAACACTACCCCCTCCCCCTCTGTCCACCAGGACAGCTCCCAGCCCTGCTCCTAGTGAGGGAGGGTGATTCAGGGCCCCACAGCATCCCCAGAGCCCATCACCTGCATCCTGCTGGTCCCAAGCCCAGCTCCCCAGAGCACAGTGCTCAGGGTCCAAGGGACAGAAGCTGCCGCTCTCCAAGGCACAGCAATTGAGCAAATGCCACCAGCCACTCAAAGGGGAGCAGCTCTGGCTGCTCAGTGACACAGACCACCACAGTCCTATTTTCAGACCTTTCCACAATTTGTTAGAGTCTGAGTCAAAACAACTCCCCACATTGTGGAGCAGAGTCTGGAGAGATCCCTATCCCACCCATCTCCAAACCCTCCCACTTACAGGAAAGGTTGAAACTTTGTTCATGCCTCAGACAGTCACGGAAGTCCCCAGTTCAGGGAGGGGACAGCAGGCACAGTCACCTGTGAGGTCCATGACAGCCTGTGCGGCTACAGAGCTGCCACTCTGACACCGATCCAGCCTTGGATCCAAGTTCACCACGACGGCAGTGAGAGTGCAGGCGTGATCGGGGCACAGGGAATCCTTCGCACTCGTGCACCTACAGACTCTGGTGTGCAAACAGCTGTCACCGTCCCCTCAGTCAGGAGCCGGGACAGGGAGAGGGGACAGGCAGGGAGTCAGTGCAGAAGCAGTCAGGGGCTCTGTGCTGCTGTGCTTACCTCCTGAGCCCATGTCCTGAGCCCCACATTCAGAGCCTCACCCTGTTCCCTCCTTCCCTCGGTTGTTGAAGGCCCCAAAGCAGCCCTGGTAGGGCAGCAGCTCTTGGCAGCATGGTGAGCCCTGCTTCCTGCTGAGACCCTGCTCCCTGCTGAGCCTGTGCTCCCCACGCACCCATCCCAGCAGCAATCCCTGCCAGGCCCTGACAGCTCCCTAAAGCTGCTGCACTATTTTTACCCCACGGTTGCTATAGAGACATCAGAGCCGCTCCCCGTGATGATGCAGCTGCTTTTGGGTGATGCAGTCTCTTCCAGAAGCACTGCATCACCCACTGCATCACCCATTGTATCACCCACTGCATCACTCACTTCATCAGCCATTGTATCACCCACTGTTATCACCTGCTGCATCACCCGCTGCATCAGCCACTGCATCATCACCCACTGCATCACCCACTTCAGGCCCGCTTGGACACCCCCTCTGGTCCCCAAGATCTGTGCCAGCCCCCCGTGCCCTTGGCAATGTCACAGGATGAGGGCTCACACAAACACCTGCTCCACCCATCACTCCCGGTGCCCCAGGCTGGGGTGAGCTGCTACTTCCCCAGCCTGGTCAAGGTGCCGCTATGCTGGCAATGTCTCACCATGGCCAGCTCAACCGTCCGGCCAAAGCCAGGGACCGGAGGGGACAAGGAGCAGCAGTATGTAGCCCTGCATGGCCACAGGAGGCGGCAGGGCTGTCACTAACATGATGGATTTTACCTGATTGATCTCTGGCACACCCATTTTTCCAGCAGGAGAAATCAGGGTCCCAATTAAAACAGGTACAAACGTCCCCCAGGCTCCAGCTCTGCTCAGATCTGAGGGGAAAACAAGGTGCTGTGGGCACAGTTGGACCCTCTTCTCCATGAAACCCCAGGAGGGGCATGGCTGGGGCCGAACTCTGGTGGGCTGGGACCCCCTGTGCCCAGGCCAGCCCCACTGTGCCCCACAGGTCAGGGGACCTGGGCTGTGCCCGAGGCAGCGGCAGCCCCAGCAGCAGAGCCAGCGGTCCCCCCCAGAATGCTGAGCTCCCCCATGCCTGCGCTCAGCCCCCGAGACTGTGGCTATAAACAGTGACACGGCGGCCGTGCAGGAATGAGCTGGCAGGAATAACTCACACAGCCCTCGGCAAAGCACCCAAAATAGAACCTGCCAGTACCGGGTGCCTCCGGGGAAATGGGGCTGGTTCAGCCCTTGGCAAGGCTGCACTGGCACCCCACCTGTGCCTGAGCTGGGAGTCCAAAGGTGCCAGGAGATGGTACTTTGGGACGAGACCCTTCCCCAGGAGGCAGACCCAGCTCTGCTAAGCCAGGAGCTGCAGCTTCTCCAGGGCTGAGGAGAACATGGAGCCAACAGCCCCCCACCATCCTGGTCCTGCTCCCACAATCTCAGCCCCCCAAGGCATCACTGCAGCCCCCTTGAATGTCCTGAGAACCACAGCCGCACCCCACAGAGATCAGATGGCCCCGTTACAGTCCCAGAAAGCAGCTCCCCCTTCTCCAGGCTGGGCCAGACTCTAACCATAACCTCAGCAGGCTCTAATAAAGGGGTGACAGCTCCCTGGCTGCTCCTCCAGATGGGATAGTGCTGGGATGGCCCCTCAAAGCCTCCAGCATCTCTGATGTTCTCTTCAGTGGCACAGTTCTGTCACCACTGCCGCTCTCTGTTCTGCCAGGAGAAAGAAGCCCCCTGCCCAGGTGAGGATTCTGGGTACCAGTACCACCCATGCCACAGGGTATTGGTATCACCAGCAGCACTTCCAGCCACTGCTCAGCTCTCCACACACTGCCAGGGCTGTTCTGTGTGGGCAGAGCACTCTGTGGTGGCACCCAGCCACCTCAAAGCCACCTCATCCCAGCCTTGTCCCAAACTGACCATGTCTGGACCCCATCCTGCTACACTCAAGGCTGCATGGGCACTGCTGAGATCAAACCCATGGCTCAGAGCCCTGCACAGAGCTGCAGCTTCTCCAGCAGCCATCCCTGCGGCCCCGTTGCCATGGCATCCTCAGGGATGGCATAGATACTGGTGAGGAAGACAAGGAGGATGAAGATAGGTGGACACATTGGCTCTGCAAAGCCAGGGCACAGCTGGGGCAGATTTGAGGCCCTCTGGCAGCAGGCAGGGGCCATTCCTGCTCCCCTCCACAGAGGTCCCAGCTCCCAGGACTGGCACAACAGAGCCGGCATCGCCATGCTTCCCTCCCTGCTGGGGCACCTCCCATCCCATGGACACCTGGATGCTGATGAGTCTAGGCTGGTGGAGCAGGAAAGGAAATTCTTGGGTTTTAACATCTTCAAGGACAGGTCATCCCTGCTTTCCAGCCAGGACCAGCCAGCCTGGGGTCCAGCACAGGGGAGACAGCTCACAGGAGCAGCAAGGGGTGCAGAGAACGAAGGAGCATTTGCAGGTGGGGATGTCAGCTCCCCAACCCTTGCTTCCAACATTCTCCTAATTGCAATCATCAGGGACCCAGGACCTCCCCTCTTTCCCCACAACCACCTCCTCCCTCCTGTTGCCATTGTTGACCCATGCTGGGGTGTCCTGGGAGCAGAGCAGACCCCCCTCGACTGGGGGGATGCAGTGGCTTCCTCTGATGCTGGAGCAGCACCCCCACTGCTGGGCAGCCTGGGGCCCTCCTGCCACCACAGCTTGTCTATTCTACATTTGTGGGTTTCAGGAGTTTATTTTTAAGATGTTTATTTTGTTAAGGTGTTTATATTATTTTGCTTTTAGGAGCTAAGATGGGATTTTTTGACAAGTAAACTGGTGTGCTTATGCATCAGAAAATGGACAGATAAACACATTTTTGGGGGTTTGTGGCCAGTTTGGGCAGGTACTGCAGAGAATCTGTGTTACCAAATCAGGAGGAACCTGCCATAAGCTTTGCCAAATGCTCCCTAATGTAATAAGACTGACTTAATTTCTCTGCTGGCTCTGATTCTCATTGTCATCATCATCTCTGAATGAAGAGCACTGCAATATTAGATTATATTTTATTAATCACAAGAGAAATTTCCCCAAATGTTAATGTGATACAGAGGGTGTGATGACAAACATCCTCACAGCTGCGATGGTCTGCAGAAGTACAGAACCACGGGGGTTAGGGTGGTGGTCAGGGGCATCTGTAACCATTTCCCCCTTCCTCTGAATTCCCTTTCTGCTGGGATTGCTCCAAAAGAGACACCGAGGAAAGTGGAGGCAGCTGCTGGGAAGCAGGTTCTTGCCCAGACGCGAGATCTGGGGACAAAGGAGGGCCAGAGAGGCAGCACACTGCTGCTTGCCCAGGTACATCGCCCTGGCACTGAGGGGAGCTCTGCCCGGGGAGCGGACAGAGACCTCAGCTTCTCCTGCACGGCACAGAGCACTCCTGTGCCCCTGGCGTGCCCCCAGGTTCTCCCAGACGTGCGCTCAAGCCACGGAGCCATTAACATCAGATGGGGCTTAGGGGGGCCGTAATTCCTCCTGCTCCTAGTGGGGACAGCTGTGGGCTCAGACTGTCCCCACGAGCAGGGACACTCACACCCCGCCCCCGCACACAGACACCCCCGCACGGGTGGGCGCAGGGCACTCACACCCACCGCTCACGGTCCCCCCGCACATAGACACGCTCCCCCGCGGCCGGCGGCAGGGACACAGACCCCTCCAGCCCCCCAGCACACCGACACCCCCGCCCGCCGCTCCCCGCACCCACCCGCGGGCGGACGCGCCGCCCCCCCGCGCCCTCCTCCTCGCGCAGCGCCGGGCAGCGGCACCGGGCACCGGCACCGACAACCGGGCACCAGCACCAATGACCGGCACCGGCACCCGGCACCAAGCACCGACACCGGCACCAGCCCCGGCACAGGGCACGGAGCAGCGGCACCAACACCAGACAGCGGCACCGGACACCGACACGGGCACGGGGCAGCAGGTAGCGGGCCGGAGGCAGCGGCCGCACCCCACTATCAGCACTGCAGCCGGGGGCGGCGGCGGGAGCGGAAGCGGGATGGCCGCGGCTTGGAGGGGCGCGGGGGACACGAGTCCCGGCGGGAGTGGGGGAGAACCGACGCCCGGGTCTCGCCGCGGGTCCGAGGGGTCCCCATGGGAAGGGGCCGTGGGGAGCTCACGGGCAGAGAGCGGTACCGTGGGCGCCTTTGGGAGGGGCTGGAAGCAATGTGAGCACTGACCACAGGTTCAGGGGCCGCAGGATCCCCATGAAGGGCACGGAGGGGTGGAGAAGGGCCGGGAGGCTTGTGCCCTCTCCAGCGGCACTCTGGAGGCACTGGCTGCTCAGGGCTCCAGGAACACTCTGAGGAGTGAGACAGGGAGTGAGGGGAAGCAGGAGCGGGTGGCAGTGGAAGCAGGGGTCAGTGGGGCAGTAGAAGCAGGGGGCAGTAGAAACACAATAGACAGTACGACTGTGGCTGTTTCTCCTTCCCTCCAGCAGTGAGGAAGCAGAGGTCCCGGCTCCAGCCTAGGAAGCTATCGGGGAAGTTCACGCAGTGTCCAGTGGGCTTCGTATTGTAGCCCTCCAGACACAGCAGGCTGGTGGAGACCATCAGAAGCTCTCTGATCTCCCAGGGAAACCAAGGCATCCGGACAGCTGTCTGCACAAGGTGGGTAGACATGGCCAGAGGGACAGTGGGATGTGAGGCAGTGTCCAGAGCATGGCATCCCAGGAAGGCAGGGACAAAGGAGTGGGGCTCACCTCTTCTCCATGGTTCCCCCCACAGCCACCAGCCACCACTGCCATCACCCAGCAGGAAGCAGCAGCCGGCGCCATGGATGAAGTGACGGAGCTGGAGCTGGGGGGCAACTCCCTTCTGAAGGCCGTGTGGCTCGGCCGGCTCCGGTTGACCCGGCTGCTGCTGGAAGGGGGGGCTTACATCAACGAGAGCAATGAGAAGGGGGAGACCGCGCTGATGGTGGCCTGCATCACCACACACGTAGACCAGCAGAGCATCCACAAGGCCAAGATGGTGAAGTACCTGCTGGACAACAGGGCCGACCCCAACATCCAGGACAAGTCTGGGAAAACAGCCCTCATGCATGCCTGTATCCGTGGGGCTGGTGGGGATGTGGTGTCCCTGCTGCTGGAGAGTGGCGCAGACCCCAGCCTGGAGGACCACTCAGGAGCCTCAGCGCTGGTCCATGCCATCAATGCCGAGGACAAGGCTGTGCTGCAGCACCTCCTGAATGCCTGCAGAGCCAAGGGGAAGGAGGTGATCATCATCACCATGGACACATCAGCCTCTGGCACCAAGACTGCCAAGCAATACCTGAACGTTGCTCCGGCGCTGGAGTTCAAGGAGCGGGCTCCCCTTGAGGAGGGTGCAGCCCCCTCCAGTGCTCACCTGAAAACTCCCACCTCAGCACCTTCCCCTGCCAAGAAGGAGAGCAGCATTCTCACCCCACACCCTTCACACACTGGGGACACTGAGCCACCCTCCCCGGGCCAGAGAGCTGGCACTGCCCGGAGAGCCCACCTGCCCCGCCTGAAGCGACTGCGGTCAGAGCCATGGGGTCTGGTGGCACCCTCAGTGCTGGCGGCCTCTGCACACCGCGACGACACGCGGGTCTGTGCTGACAGTGAGGTCATCATGGGCATTGGCGATCTCTCGCTCTCCAAAAAGCCCTCCCTCACCCGGAGCAGCAGCAGCAAGGGAAGGGACCCCTCTCTCTTCCCCCCAGTGGATGAGCAGGAACTGGGGCCACTGGCATGGAAAGCCACCCACGAGAAGAGCCCAGGAACCCACGCATGCCTGCCCCGGAGCATCACGGTCCCAGAGGAGCCAGAGAGCACCAGCTCGGCTGCCAGCTCAGCTGCAGGGATGGACACTCCACACTGGTGGAGGCCAGGCACTGAACACAATGGAGACTCCCAGGTCACCGATGCAGGGAAGGGGCCATCAGAGAGGAGGAAGCTGAGCGGGTCCCACCTGGCCTTGCTGGATGGTTCCTGTGAGTCTCCCTCTGGCAGCACCAGCACATCGCCCAGTACTGGCCAGCGCCGCCCACCCAGCTTGCTGGAGAGGCGAGGATCCGGGACCCTGCTGCTGGACCACATCTCCCACACAAGGCCGGGATATCTGCCCCCCCTGAACGTGAACCCCAACCCCCCGATTCCTGACATTGGTTCCAGCAAAGCCCCCTCCCCCCTGACTGCTGGGCTGAAGCCCCTGGTGCCCCTCACACCCAGCTCACCCAGGCGGGGTGATCTGAGAGCCCACAGGAAGCTCCTCCGCAGACATTCCATGCAGGCAGAGCAGATGCGGCACCTCTCCGATTTTGAGGAGGTCGTGGCGCAGTAGCCATGTCACCACTTGTTCACAGGGAGGTGGCCAAAGCCGCGCTGTCCCTGCAGAAACGGGACGGTTCCCACACAGAGTGGGCACTGGCTCCGGGGACACACTAGTGGCCAGGGGGTTCAGCCCTGAATCCAGGCGCTGAATCGAGAGCGACCACCTGGGAGATCGATCCCACACCGTCCTAGATCGCCGAGCTCCGTGCCAACGATCCCACCTGCAGTTCACTTATTCCTCACTAGTTGCAATCCGCTTTTCTTCCATCCTGCTCGTTCTCTCACCGAATCCCTTCCCGGAGCCCCCGGTGGTGATCTCTGGGGCCGAGGCGTTCATGAAGTGCCTTCCAGGAGGGGAAGGGGCTCAGTACTGCGGGGGCTGGAGGAGCGGGAACACCCCTCCAGCCACGGACCGTGTCGGTGCTCTCCCGGAGCAGGAGAGGGAGACAATCCTCCACCTCCGAGATTCCCGAGCGCTCCGGAGCTCCGGCGGCTGAGTTCACCCGGCACCGCTGCAGCCTCGTCGGTTGTGGGCCGGGATGGGCTTGTCTCGTCTCTGAAGCGTCTGAACTTCGGGAGGTTCATTCCCCACCACGCCGAGGAGCTCTGAATTCAGGAAGCGCCGAATCCCCGAGCAGGACGGTCCCAGCCTGGCTGCACGGGAAGCCTCTGCCAGCGGCGAGGAACCCGAGATGCCAAGTCACCGAGGGTGACACGGACTGACCCCAGGGGTTCATTCCACCGGGAAAGTCGCAGGCACCGCTCCACAGCCGGGAACCCGCTCTGCTGCCCACCCCGCGCAGGGCCCCCTCCCAACCCCACGCCTCATCCCACCCACCGTGTGCCATGGACCAGCCGTGTGCTGTGGCTGCCGACAGATTCCATCACTCCATGAATGCGTTTATTTACAAGACTGCGTGTGCGCAGGGGTGCAGGGGCAGGTGTAGGGGTGACGCGGTGGCCCTGCGGAGACTTTTGCACTAATTTTGCACTGCATTAATAAAGAGCTCAGCTTTGGACGGAGGCTGATCTCGCGTGGACCCGACATCAGCCGCCCGGCCCGGGGGGTCCCCGGCAGTGCAGAGAGGATCCCCGGGGTTCCCGGAGTCCTCGGCCTGGAGATGACGAAGGGCTCCCAGAGTGCCGGGGGCCCCAGGAACGTTCCCGGGATCCCCGCGGGTGCCCGCCCCGGGGCCGGAGGTGCCGCCCGCGCCCCGCCCCGCTCGCAGCGGAAGCGCCACGTCAGGGGGGCGGTGCGGGGGTGGGTGCCGGTGGCGGTGCCGGTGGCGGTGTCGGGCTCAGTGGGGGTCGCGATGCCGGGCGCGGTGCGGGGCGCGGTGCGGACGCTGTGCCTGGCCGCGCTGCTGGGCGCGCTGGGGGCCGGCGGCACGGAGCTGACGCTGGAGCTGCCCGACAGCGCCCAGCGTTGCTTCCACCAGGAGCTGGAGAGCGGCATCAAGTTCACCCTCGACTATCAGGTACTACCCTGCCTGTATCTGCCTGTACCTTCCTGCAGCCCTGCATGCTCCCTGCCTGCACCCCCTGCCAGCGCCCCCTCCGCCCGCACCCCTGCCTAGGCCCTGCCTGCACCCCATTTGTGCCCGATCCTTGTGCCTCTGCCCATGTCTTGTCCGCGCCCATGTGCCTGCCTGTGCCCCCATGCCCATGCCTCTGCCGACACTCCCATCCCTGTGCCCTGCAGAGCCTCAGGCAGGGCTGCAGTTCCCTCCTCCCATGCACACCCCAGTTCCCTCCATGCTGCACTACGAGTTGTTCCCAACCCCAGCCCCATGCCCAGCAGTGTCCACCTGAGAGCCAGGTCTGGATGTGCCCACAGCAGCCATGGGAGTCCCTGACCTGGGTCATGAGGGCTGTCCCTGTCTCCAGGCACCTCACTTGAGCTGTAGGCACCCCACCCAAGTTGCTGGCACCATGGTGCACAGCTTCCCCAGGGCTCCCCTGGCCTGGGCCCCATCTCATGGGCACGGTGCCCGCTGGCCTCTCACACAGCTGTGGGGCTGGGCAGGATCAAGGGGCCCTTGCCACATTGCTTGGCATGTGCCACCATCTGAGATACATCTCCCTACACAGGTGATCAGTGGAGGACACTATGATGTGGACTGCTATGTGGAGGACCCCAATGGAAAGACCATCTACCAGGAGACCAAGAAGCAGTATGACAGCTTCCCACACCACACCGAGGTCAAGGGTGTCTACACCTTCTGCTTCAGCAACGAGTTCTCCACCTTCTCCCACAAAATTGTCTACTTCGACTTCCAGGTGGGCGATGAGCCGCCCATCCTGCCCGACATGAACAACCGCGTCACCGCCCTGACACAGGTGGGTCCCAGGAGGAAAGGAGGGAGGGAGAGAGAAAAGGAGGAGGAAGGCTCCTTCTGCAGCCCCCAAGCAGCCTTGCGGGATGGAAGTTGGGGACTTGTCCCCCTCCTCCTCCACTGGATGCAGAAGTGCCAACTGCCAGCCAACAGCCTCACCACATGCCACATCCTCTGCCTGGGACGGGGGGGCTGTGCTGGGTCTGGGCTCCCCCATCCGCAGCAGCCTGTGTCCATCTCGTGTGAGGAAATTGTGTCAGCCAGTCCGTCCTTCGGTGTGAGCCTCTGGGCTGGGCATCCAGGTGCCCTGGCGAGCCTCTCAGTTCTGTCCCTGTGGGGAACCACCCTGGATAGGTTCTGGCAGGGAACCTACAACACAGACACTGCTCTTCTGCTCTTGGGTGCCCTGGCACAGTCCTGGGCTCCCTCAGCTGTGCCGTATCGGAAGCGACAGGGAGCTCTTTTCCTTGTCCTCCAGATGGAATCCGCCTGTGTCACCATCCATGAGATGCTGAATGCGGTGATCGACTCCCAGACCCACTACCGGCTGCGGGAGGCTCAGGACCGGAGCAGAGCTGAGGAGCTCAATGGACGCGTCTCATACTGGTCAGTGGGGGAAACCCTCATCCTCTTCGTGGTCAGCATCGGGCAGGTGATGCTGCTCAAGAGCTTCTTCACTGAGAAGAGACCCAGCAGCGGTGGAGCTGGCACCTAGAGCTGGTGTGTCTGTGCCCAAGTGGAGCAGGGAGTGGGATGACTGCGGCCCTGGGGTCGCGCTTTGCCTCCGATCCGTGCTGTGGGCAGGCGGGGGATGGGAGCAGGGGGTGATATGACACTGCTGAGCTGGGTGGACACGGTCACCCAAGTACAGGTGTCCCCCGGCATCACCTCCCACTTGCCATCACCTGACCTACTGCCCTGTCCCCTCGCCTGGCCACCCTGTCCCCGTTCACTGGCTCCACTGGGAAGCGGGTGGGACCAGCACCGGCATCAGCACTGGGGCACCCTCGTGACTGCGATGTGACTGCAATGACCACGCGCTGCCCCGTGAAGCCCTGTGCAGCTGCCGAGGGGATGGGGCAGCACTGGCCCACCTGGCACCCACCCAGTGCTGTCAGCCCGAGGAGAGCTGCCTGTGGGCTGGGGGTCTCTGTCTGCACCCCAGTTGTCCTGTGGCAGCCAGGGTGCTCCCAGCAGTGGGGCCTCAGCAACGACAGCATCCCATAAGGGAGGGCTTTTTGCTGTGTGGTCCTCTGGCTCTACCAGCTCCTCCCCTCGCAGCATTTCTCGGGCTGGCAGCAAGTGGTGTGCCCATACCAGGTGGTATTTTCATACCCGCATGAGTCCATGCATGAGACTCAGCCCCTCCACACACTGCCCCCATCCTGCGGACACATGTCAAGGAAGGCCCATCCCTGCCCCAGAAGCACAGAGGACCCACACACACCTGGGACTGCAGCCCCTCATTCTCTGGAGCCCCACAAAATGGAGACTCCCACAAGAGCCCGGGGTGATGCCCCTGTGCAAGGCCCCTGGAGTGACTAGTGTGCTGGCCCTCCAGCCCTCAAGCAGGTGTGAAATCATTTTTCAGAGCTGAAGCTACTCCACTAGACTTTTCCTTTGCCACTTTCAAATAAATTACTTCAAGCATGGCTGGCACTGCCGTTACTGGGCACAGCTTCTGCCTGCCCTCCTACCTTGCCCCCCTGCCCGCACCAGCTGAGCTTGCTCCTGGCACAGGACCAGACTCTGGAGCCAGAGAGACCCCTCAGCAGTAGCAGGACCCCTGTTTGTGCCCCAGCATGAGGCCACACCGTCAGTGGGTGTGATGGCGTTCCTACTGGGCAGTGGGGACTGAGGAGCCAAGGGAGCCCAGCGTCCATCCACAGCAGAGTGGGGACCCTCAGGCAGAGCCCAGCTCTGTGGTCCCTTCCCTGAGGTGGGGGGGATGCCAGGGCAGTTCTCCTGAGCTGTCCCTCACTGGCAATACTCCTGGTTCTGGGGGGAGCGAGGGGCCCAGGCACCCACAGCCCTCACCCACCTCTCCGTGCCCTGGCAGCTGTGCTGGCTCTGCTGTCAGCGCTGGCCTTGGGGCAGCTGCCACAGGCAGGAGAGCTGGCCCTGTGTGCCTCCCAACAGCCTTGGGCAGGAGCCAGGAGCTCCTGTTTGGAGCAGAGCCGACGTCAGCAGCACCCTGGGACTGCCACCAGCCCGGCGTTGGCTGCCAGGAACCAGCCCTGCGCCCACTGGGATGCAGAGCCCTGTGGGGATGAACGGGGAGGGAAGCACCTAGCCCTGGCCAGGCTGTGGATGGCCTTGAACCTGCCCCTTCCTGGGGACTCTTGAGCCACCCATGGTGGGACAAGAGCAGCTGTAACCCCAGTGGGTCAGGGTGCTGGCTCTGGGGACGCCAGCTCAGCTCCCAGCTGCGGGACACAGGAGGGACAAGAGGTGGCCTTAGGACACTTTATTGCTGTTCAGGGCACAGAGAAGGGACAGCCCACCAGCCCCAAGCCCGCAGAGGCACTTCAGGGTGTGGGGAGAGATCAGCAGTGACTGCATCCCCGCTGGACCTGTGCTGACCTGGTCATCCTGCTGCCAGACCCCCCTGCCCTGAGCACCCCAGCGGTCCCGCTGGTCTCACAGGGAGCTGCTGTGACAGGAGGCGTCCCTGGCAGCCCCTCGGGACCTCCGCACCCCCTGGACTCCCCGCTTGGGCGGCAGGGAGGAGGCTGAGCAGCGGAAGGAGCCAGTGGCTGGGGAGGGGGGCTGGGCCAGGGGGCCATGCCTGCATGGGCAGCCCCAGCCTCCCCAGAGGGGGATGGTGAAGAGCCCATAGGTGATGGGGTCCAGGCATGCATTGAAGAGGCCAAAGATGAAAAGAATGTGGGTGAGGGCTGGTGAGATCCTCTTCTCCATGGCACGGGGACAGAACCAGTGCCAGAGCCCCAGCAGGTAGTAGGGGGTCCAGCAGAGGATGAAGGAGGAGACAATGACCAGGCTCATCCGCAGCATCCGCAGCCGGGCTCGTGGAATGTTGTTCCTGGAGCACCGCAGCGACGCGTCCTGCGAGGAGACTGGAGGGGCACAGCCCATGAGGGGAAAAGGGGGCTGACACAGGGACCCCATACCCTGGGGGAAAGCTGGGGAGTCCCTATGGAGCTCCAGACAGGATTTCCTCCAGGCACGGGGCTGTGTCCCGTGGTGCCTAGCACTCACAGAGGCCGGAGCCCATCCGGCGGGAGATTTCCAGCAGGATGCGGGCATAGCAGCAGACCATGATGAGCAGTGGTAGCAGGAAGAGGCAGGCAAAGCCCACCATGTTGTAGAGGGTCTCATGCCAGGGCCGGGGGAAGCTGCCGCGTGTGGTGCACTGGGTGAAGTTGTGTGGGGGACGCAGGGTGATGGTGTGGAACAGGAACAGCTGGAGACAAGAGAGATGGGATGGGGGTGATGGGGGTTTGCGCCTCCCAAGGCAGGGAGGGCACTGGAGGCCAAAGCAGGGACCCCCAGACCAACAGGGACAGGCCCAGCTTGTGGGGTGGGACCTGTTATCACCTCTGCACTGGCTCTGCTCCCCACTGACAGGGGCCTGGGGGGGCACCCCAGGCAGTGGGCAGAGCTGGGTGAAGGGGGATCACTGCCACAGCCACTCTACCGCCACCTCTCCATACCCATCCCACAGGGCTCTCCATCCACACCCTGCAGGTCTCACCGTGGCACCTGCCCTGGCAGTGAGCCCAGACAGTGTCAGCAGACGCTGGGCTGGGTGGGGGTCTGTTACAGGCAGGGGCCGGAGGGGTCCCCGGGGTCAGTACCTGTGGCACCGCCAGCCCCGCGCTGAGGATCCAGGCCACGTGCAGCATGGCGCGGTTGCGGGCACGGGCACGGGCGATGGCCAGCGGGCGCAGGATGGCGGCTTGCCGGTCCAGGCTGATGACCACGGTGACGAAGGCGGAGGCGTACATGGCCAGCAGCCGCAGGTACATGAGCAGGCGACAGGCCAGGTCGCCCGCCCGCCACTGCAGTGTGATGTTCCAGACGGCGTCCAGTGGCATCACCACCACGGTGACCATCAGGTCCGCGGCGGCCAGGTGCCGCAGCAGCAGGCGGATGTGGGGGCGCCGGCCGCTGCCTCGGCCCCCCACTGCCCGCAGCACCGCCAGATTGCAGCCGGCCGAGAGGGTGAAGAGGGCGAAGGTGACGGCCACGCGCACCTGGGCGGCAGGGGAGAAGGTGGGCAGCCGCAGGGGCTCCTCGCCATTCTCGTCTGGGGGGCTCCAGGCACAGCCCCACTCAGGGGCCGTGGTGCTGGGGGGCTCCGCACTGGTGTTTCCCACTGCAGGGCCTGGGTCTGGATGGCCCCTACCTGCCACAACAGGCAAAGGGGCAGTGGCAGCCCTGAGGTGGGGGCTCTGGGTGGGGCAGGCCACACTCGGTGCTGTGGGTTCTGTCCCCTAGAGCCCCCTGCCCAGGGCCACAGTGCCGGCATCACATTTCTGAGCTCACTGCCCTGTGTTCCATCCTTGCCTGCTCACTGCATCCTGCTGCTACCCCAGAGCCTCCAGCAGCCCCTAGAGCCCCTCCATGTCCCCAGCACTACAGGAGTCCCTGACACCAAGCAGGGCAGAGGAAGACAATGGCAGCTGACCCCAACACGCCACCCACCTCAGGCCATTCCTGCTGTGCCCCACTCCCTGCCCAGAGTATCCCTCATGATCTTGCCAGGATGGTGACCCCCCCAGCCCAACAATGATGCCCAGAGGACCAGATACCCCATTCCCCCCCGCTCACCTGCATCCAGCATGTCCTGCCCGGCATTCCTCAGCCAGGCCATGGCAGGGCCGGTGCTCACACGGTGCCGAGGCTCTGTGGCAAGGGCTCCTGCATCTGCTCTAGGGCACGAGGGGGAGCAAGTCAGGTACCGGGGCAGGTACTGCAGAGAGCCAGCACCTGCAGCTGCTGCTGCTGCAGCTGCTGTGGCGTGGGCGCCCTTGGCAGCTCTGAATGGTCCTTGACGTAGCCTGTGGCTTGGAACAGCACGGTCCTTCCCCTGCCACCCACAGCACACGGACACACACGTAAGCGTGCATGGTGCTCACACACAGGAAGGGACAGTGGGACATGCCCCACATCTGTGGGAGGGAACTCCCCAGCCCAGGGGGGTTCTGCCAGTGTCCCCCAGGTCTGGCACTGCTGCTGCCAGGGCCAGGGCCAGGGCACACAACGGCTCCTCGCGTTGAGGACTGCCCTAGACTGTGATCATCTCCATGGCAGTGTCCCCGTGGCTGGAGCGCATGCCCAGGTCCCCTCATGGCTGGAGAGCAGGGGCTGCAGCCTAGGAGAGGGCAGGGCAGGGGGCTCCTTTACACCTCAAAGGCTTGTCTCCAGTCCTGTCACCCCCCCTCCTCCACCCCAGCAGAGGGAATTAACCTCATTAGAGAGTGCTTTCACACTCCATGGGGTTCATTAACCCCCCGCCCTTCACCCCAGACCCCAGAGCTCGGAGGATACTCCCCTGATACGTTAGCACACGGCTGCCAGGTCCCAACACCCTCCTGCTAATGGGGACCCCAGACTTCAGGGAGCCACCAAGGGGGCTGGGGACATAGGGTCTCCATCACAGGCCCCCACACTCTGCTCCTGCCAGGGTCTCCAGCCCGTGGGCTCTACCCCATCCCCACACTGAGCTGGACTCCAAATCTACCTATTTCACTCTGCACTGGGGAGCTCCCACAGGCCCAGAAGTGCCAGGTGGGAAGGCACTGGAGGGTGCTGGGGATCCTCACCCCTTCCGGGCCAGGGGTCAGGCCCCAGGACAAGGGGAATGTCTCTCTTGTTACACCCCCAAGCTGCTGTCCCAGGTGGTGCCTGGCTGCCTCACAGCCCCCAGCCCTGCAGCCCAGGGCACACAGGGCCCGATGCACACCAGACCCCTAGGCATGCCAAACCCCATCCCGTGCCCAGCTCCTGGGAACAGCCACACCGACACACAGAGAGGGAACAAGGGTTTATTCACATCCAGCCGCCGCCACCCAGCGCGTCCAGCACGGCTCCAGGCTCCGACGGGGCAGCTTGTTCCTGCAGCTATCCCAAGGGCTGCATGTGTCCCCAAGCTGCAGGGGTCCGGACAGGCATCGTGGGGCAGTGGGTGCTCCAGGCCCGGGGACTCATTTGGGTCAGTGCCGGGGCTGTGGTGGGAACAGAGCCTCCAGCAGTGAGAGCAGGTCCGCAGAGAGATCCTGGGGAGCAGAGAGAGAGAGGGTGAGCAGCCAGACAGAGCTCCAGCCAGGGCTGGGGTCGTGGGAGTGACAGCCCACCCACTGGAAGGGCTCCTGGGCAGGGACAAGCAGGACAATGTGCTCCATTCTATCCCCATTAATGGGATCCCCACAAACACGAGGGAGGGAAGCACCAGGAAGAATGGAGCAGGCTGAGGGACCCACCTCACCCACTGCACAGAGCAGGGCTCACCTCTCCATTCCCTACCCCAGACAAGGCTGTTGTGACCCCAAAACCACTTCCAGCACTGCCCCACACCAGGAGGACTCTGGTCCCCCCGCCCCAAGGGGGGTCGATCCCTGCCCCATGCCAGCCCCATTCTGAGATCACCCCAATCCCCACCAGCACGTACCTGGGTGACTGTCTCAGTGCCCACGAACTCTGATAGCACCAGCCCCATGTCCAGGACATCACCAGGGAGATCCAGCGGGGCCCCAGCCCCTGCACAGTGGGGAGGGGTCAGCCAGGGGGACGCAGTGGAGATGACAGCCCTGTTCAGCTCTGAGGAGGTCCCCACTGCAGGCATGTAGGGGGGTGGCCCCCAGGTCTCCGTCTCAATGTTGGAAACTCCAAGCACCTCTGGAGGCGTCCCGGTTGCAGGGATGTAGGGGGGAGACCCCCAGGTCTCCATCCCGGTGTTAGGACCCCCGAGTACATCTGGAAGGGTCCCTGCAGCAGGGGTGTAGGGGGGGGGACCCCAGGTTCCTAGCCCCATCTCCGGACCCCCAAGCACCTCTGGGGCAGTGCCCAGAGCAGGGCCGCAGAGAGGTGACCCCCAGGCACCCGTCCCCATGCTGGGAACCCCGTGCAGCTCCGGAGGGGTCCCTGCCATGGGAGGTGACCCCCAGCCTGCAGCGCCGGGGGGCGAAGCATCACGGGGGTCCGTGTCCTGGCAGCACCCCAGGCCCCGGGGGCAGAGGGGACAGTGTCGGGGGGTCGGCGCCCCCCGGCCGAGCCCCAGCAGGGCGGAGAGGTGGGCGATGTAGCGGGTGGCGAGGCGCAGGGTCTCGATCTTGGTGAGGGTCTGCCCCGCGGGGGCCAGCGTGGGCGGCAGGTAGTGCCGCAGCCGCAGCAGGGCCTGCGCCAGCCGCCGCATCCGCAGCTTCTCCCGCTCGCTGGCGCTCTGCCGCGGGGCCCCCGCTCCCCCGCCGCCCCGCACCCCCTTCCTGCCCCTGGGACGGGGGGCGGCGTGCCCGCGGCAGGGTCCCCGAGTAGCGGCGGGGGACGCGAGGCCACAGGAGTCAGGTGATGCTGCGGGAGAGCTGCTGATGTAGCCTAGCGGGTCCGGAGGTCCGCGGTCACCCCAGTCCTGCAGTGGGGCCGTGGCGGGCAGCGTGTGGCCGTGGGCCATGGCAGGGCCGGAGGCTGGGACCTGTGTGCCAGTGGCTCCCGACCGCCCCGGCTTTATGCCGGGCCGGAGGTGTGAAGAGGCACCTTCGTGGCTGCAGGAGCAGCACTTCAAAGGCCAAGCGTCTGGGCAGGGGGGTCCGGGGGCCGCGGCTGTGAACACGGGGTGACGAATTTCACCCCAGAGGTGTGAAGCTGCTCGGTGCTGCCCTCTCCCCCGCGCTGGGCTGGGGACGGGGCTGGGACCCACACGGGAGCTGCAGTGGGGTCTCAGTAGGTCTGCTGGGGGGGAGCTGCAGTAGGGCTGCAGCAAGTTCTGCAGTGGGGGTGTTGTGGGGCTCTGACGGGGCTTCAGTGGGGTTTGCAGTGGGTCTGCGATGGCGTGTCCCTGTGTCTCCCTCTGCAGCATGACCCCAGCCAGGGGGCTGCCCCTGTGGCTTTGCAGGACACCCCCTCCCACCTGGTTTGGGGGTGCCGGTCTCCCACTGCCCCCATGAGCTCGGACTCCCCGGGGCTGCCCGGTGCTGGCAGTGGCAGGGGAACCCCCACGGGCAGCGGGTGTCGAGGGCCAGGGTCGGGGCTGGGAGGAGCCCCCCCGCCGCGTTCCCAGGCCCCGCAGGTGTTGGGGCCGGCGAGTGTGAAAGTTTCCCGGGAAACGGCCCCGCCGAGGGACGGAAAATCCATCAGGGAGCAAGGGGACACGGGCATGGCACGGCACGGGTTCCTAGAACTGGTGTACACAGCATGGACTGGGGGTACATCTGGGGGCACAGGACCCCCGAACTGGGTGTGCACAGCCCAGTGGTACAGCGGGGTGCAGAACCCCCCCAAATGAGGTGTGCAAAGCCCTTGGGAACATGAGAGGCACAGGATCCCCACAAAGCTGGGGGGCACAGCTGAGGGGATACAGCTAGGGGCGCAGGACCCCCAAACTGTGTGTGCACATCTGAGCAGTGCGCAGCACTGACCCAGCCGATCCGAGGCCGCCAGTGCCAACCCCATTCCAACATCCAGCCCCAGTCTGGGGGCACGGGGGCATCTGGCGGGAGACCTGCACCCCATGGCCCCGGGCCAGGCATGGCCCCTTCCTCGCTGCCCGGCCCCCTCCTGGGTCGCATTAGCTGATGAGCTCCCGGGTAATGAGTTCTGCACCCGCCGCAGCCGCTTCCCACCTCCCTGTTTGGACAAGTGCTGGAGTGCGGCTGGGCTGGGGCAGCACTGGCCATGGGGTCAGAGCCCCCGCAGTGTTGGGAAAATCTTTAATTGTAACAAACAGTGTTTAAGTCTTGCGAATTCCTTTAGCTTCAGCCAAAAGTGCCTAGTCCGGTATTAACATGTGCAAGTGGTTATCTTAGCCTTAAAGACTGTGGGCCTGAGCAACACTGATAAGAAGATATATTTTGGCCAGACCACAGAGCTGGGATTTATTCAAAGAGATTTTTTTGGAGGCATATGACCAAAACTGGATAATTTGAGGAATGAGGTGGTCCCCAAACGACCACCAGAGACTCTCAAAATACCCCTACTCTTATGTAAATAAGCTCCAAAAAGTGATATAAATACGCAAAAGAATTTGTGGGAATGATTAGCATACATGTATGAGTTTTGGGAAATGTATAAGTTACAAAGATTTAAACTAGTCTGTTAGCCAGCTGTGGTGTGTGTAGTAGGAGATATCCCCTGCACACCCAGCACTGAAATAAAATAATGCTACTTTTGAATACTGAAATTACAGTGTTAGATGGCTTTATTCCCAACTTTTGGTGATAGCAGAACACCCTGCAGCCCCTCACCCCGGGGGGCAGGGAGGGTCCCTCCATCCCTTCAGCCCATATCAATAGAGCAGGGTGCAGGGCCAAGGCAACATGGCCAGGGCACCACGACAGAGCTCAGTCAGTGCCCAGCTCAGGCTGTGCCTCCAGGAGCTCCCAGTCCTTCTGCTGAGAGGTTCCTGGCCCTGCTGGGCCCCTCCCAGGACACGTCCCTGCCCACTTGGGACTCGCCATCCCTGCCGCAGCACCTCCCGGGTCAGGCGCCTATGTGGTTTCCGGTGGTCATGCTTGTCCCTCTCTCTGGGATGGGCACTGCTCAGAGGGGCACTGCCCAGGGCTGTGTCTGGTGCAGGGGTCAGTGCTGCCGAGCACCTGGCAAACAGCCCCTCTCACCCCTCCGCTCTCCCTCAGCCCATCTGCACGGGGGGTCCCCTGCCCACGGCACCCTCAGGAGTTTGGCACCCACCACGGTGCACCCCAGTGCCCTGGGCACCCCAACCCGCAGCAGCACAGGGACCCCCAGCACAAGCAGGGGCACAGCCTGGTGCGTCCCCAGGTGCCTCAGCTTGTCTGGAGCCGTCCGGGGCTGCATGCCATCGGACTGGGGAGACAGAAGCAGCATGGCCAGTGCAGGGATGTCTCTGGGAAGGGAGCACCCCGGCCCCCCACCCAAGCACCCTACAGTCCCCGGAACCCTTGCCCCTTAGGGCCGTCAGTCTGAGCTAGAGCCCACACGGTACCCCCGGACCCGGGGGTGGGAGCGAGGCAGAGGGCAGGGAGCTGTGGGGACCCTGCTGGGTGCCAGGGCTGGCGGCTCGGGGTCCCGGCAGTGGAAGGTCAAGTCCCGGGTGCTGGCTGCAGCCGGCAGAGTCTCTGTGCGGGGAGGTGCGGTGCAGGGGGATCCGGTAGGGTGATGCGGCGCGATGCGGGGCTGGCGGCACGTTAGCATCTCTCACGGCCGTGTGAATGGGTCCCCACACACTTCCCAGCGCCGGCAGGGCCAATTAAGGACCAAAGGAGTCAGATCTGACACCTCTGCAAATGGGCCCGGCATTCCCAGGCTCCTGCCGCCCGCCCGGAGCGGGGCGAGGCTGGGGGGGGTTCGACACCTCCAGGTGGGCGCAGAGGCATCGCCCCGCATCCCCGTCCCAAATAAAGCCGGGGTTACCCCCAGACGCAGCCAGCAGAACAGGCCCCGCCCATGGCCGGACACAGCACCGCATCCCCAGCGCCTTCGGCAGAGTCCCTCGGTGCGCTGCTGCGTCCCCCTCGGGGCAGGAAGGGGGTGCGGGGCGGCGGGGGAGCGGGGGCCCCGCGGCAGAGCGCCAGCGAGCGGGAGAAGCTGCGGATGCGGCGGCTGGCGCAGGCCCTGCTGCGGCTGCGGCACTACCTGCCGCCCGCCGGGCAGACCCTCCCCAAGATCGAGACCCTGCGCCTCGCCACCCGCTACATCGCCCACCTCTCCGCCCTGCTGGGGCTCGGCCGGGGGGCGCCGACCCCCCGACACTGTCCCCTCTGCCCCCGGGGCCTGGGGTGCTGCCAGGACACGGACCCCCGTGATGCTTCGCCCCCCGGCGCTGCAGGCTGGGGGTCACCTCCCATGGCAGGGACCCCTCCGGAGCTGCACGGGGTTCCCAGCATGGGGACGGGTGCCTGGGGGTCACCTCTCTGCGGCCCTGCTGCGAGCACTGCCCCAGAGGTGCCTGGAGGAGCAGAGATGGAGCTAGGAACCTGGGGGTCCCCTTCCCCTACACCCCTGCTGCAGGGATTCCCCCAGAGCTTCAGAAGATTCTCAGCTACACCGCCCTGGAGCCTCCCCACAGACGTGCCATAGCCACGGGTAATAGGATGGCTTCTTCCCACTGCTTGAAGCCTCCCAGGACAGCACTGATGGACATGAGGCACCACAGGACCCCTACACCTGGCTCCCAGCTGCCCACACATCGCCAGCTACCCAAAGACCCTCCCCAGCCCAGCCTCTGATCCTGCAGTCCCTGGGCTGGGGTGGAGGACAGTCCTCGTGGGGTGGGTGGCAGGGGGTGCGAGGTGGGGTGTACCACAGCCACTCACACAGGCCTTCCCACACAGCTCAGCAGTCCTTGGGACCCAGCCAGGCTCATCTTCCCAGCTCCTGCCGCAGCCTCTCTCCTGTCCAGCTGCACCCCAGCGCACAGCACTGTGGGGGCTGGAGCTGACTGCACCCCTCGACACACAGATCACACAGGCACAGTGGCATGGCAGTGGGGCAGTGGGACAATGGCATGGCCACGGGTCAGTGGCACGGCCATGCCGCAGAGCTGCATGGGATGGGACAGACACCAGGATCCTCATTAAAGCCGCCATGCAAAACTGCTCCCCTGTTCCTTACTGCGGGACCTCCTGGCTGCACCCCAGCACGGGCAGGGTTGGGAGCACCCCTCAGCCTGGCACCCCACACACACAGCCAGGTACTGCCCCGGACCAGGGGCTCAGTGCCCACTGCCAGCCAACCCACAGCCCGGATGTGTCCCGGGGCTGGGGGGGCAGAGGGGCTCACCACCTAGGTCGTCTCCAGCCCCACTGACCCCCAGCTCCCACTTGCCTGTGGGTCCCGTCCCTTCCCTGTGCCCAAAGACAGCTCCATCCCTTCAGGGTCCAGGGTAGCCCATGAGGGACAGTCTCTCCTACCTGTCACAGCCACTCCCGTGGCCCCTGCCCTGACCCTGCAGCACCTGCCCAGAACAGGGGCAGGCAGAGGGGTCCTGGTGCCAGTCCACAGGGAGGGGGCAGAGAGCCCCCTGAGCAGGGCCCAGCAGGAGAGCTCACACGCAGCTGTCAGACAGAGGGGCTCGGGGCTGGCGTCAGGAAGCCCCCAGAGCCACTTAGCACCAGGCTCCTAACAGCCCGGGGGGCTCACAGCCTCGGGCCCTGCCCCAGGCATGCAGGCTGCAGGGCTCCTGGCGCTTCCTACCTAGTCTGTCGCAGTCCCCACATCATGGCCCCCAGCATCCACGGTGCCCCTGGAAACTGGGCAAGTTTTTATTTCACCCTCAGAGTGCTCCAGCCTGACCTCCCCCCTCCCAAGCCCCACCACGTTCCCAGTGCCCTCACTGGCAGAGCAGGACTGGGGGGCACAGGGGCCTGGGGGTGAAGGGGATGGAGTGAGGTGAGTCGGGAGTGGGCGAGGGTCCATCCTGGTGGCCAGGGAAGCGCAGGCGCCTGTTAGCTGCTCTCGCCCTGGAACCACGTCAGCACCGTCGCCCGGTTCTCCTTCACCCAGTTGATGTTAGCGCGCGTCTGCTCCAGCGCCTGCTCCAGCGCCCGCGTCCCCGACCCAAACCCGATGTCCTGATTGTCGTTCTTGAACTGCTCCAGCTGCCAGGCAGAGATGGGGCTGGAGCAGGCAGGGGGTGGGCCCAGCAACCCCTGGCAGATCCCAGCACCACTCAACACCACCCAGGAACACCCTAATAGCCCCTGACAACCCCTGTGAGCACTCCAGCACCACCCCAGCACCACCCCAGCAGATCTCAGCTGCTCCCTGGCAGGACACCAACAGCCCCCAGGAGCACCCCAATAGCTTCTGTGAGCCCCCAGCATCACTCCAGCAGCCCCCAACACCACCCAACATCATCCTGACAGCCCCAGTAGCACCCTGACAGCCTTTGGAAGGTCTCCAGCACCACCTCAGCAGCCTCCAGGAGCACCCCAACAGCCTCCAGGAGCCCATGCAGCACCCCAACAGCCCCCAGGAGCACTCTGAGAGCCCTTGGGAGTCCCTGCCATCACCCCAGCAGGCACCCAGCAGCCTATGACAGGGACAGAAGTCTCTTGGACCCCTGGGCACACAAGGGACAGGAAACTCCCTCTCAAGGGCTGCTGGCAAAGGGCAGCTCTGCCAAGGTGCGGGTCCCTTGTACCCTGGGCCCTGCCAGGGTCCGGCCTCACCTGTTGCAGCTCAAACTCGGAGGAAAAGCGCTGGGTCACAGATAAAATCAGGCGGGAGAAGGAGAAGGAGCCGCCCCCATACCTGGGAGAGCAGAAGTGTGCTGAGCCAGGGGTCCCGCAGAGCCGCAAGGGAGGGGACAGGGGAAGGGACGGTGCCACCCCCAAGGGGCACAGGCAGACGGGGTACCCCCATCCCCCTGCAGTGCTCACTGGGTGAAGAGTGTCCTCCAGTTGGCACGGATGAAGTCCCAGACCAGGGGCTGCCCCACAACATTGCTGGCAATGCTGTTGATCGTGGAGGTGGCATCCTGCCTCCGGATCTTTGTAGGGTCGAGGGTGTACTCCAGGTACCTGGAGGGGCATGAGGAGGTAAGGGGCTGGCAGGGGCAGTGGACAGGATGTGGGTGATGGGCTGGTGGGGACACACCACAGTGCCAGCCAGACCCCACACGCACCGGTTGAGGATCCAGGGGTGCGGGCTACAGGAGAGGGCTGTGCGGAGCTTGTCGGCCTCAGACACCACAGGGGCTTCCTGAAACCTGTCCCAGAGGAAATTCCAGGCGTCCTCCCCGCCCGTGGCCACGATGCTGCAGTAGATGGCTGAGCGCAGGTTCGGAGGGATCCTGTTGGGGTAAGAGCCATCAGTGCCAGGAGCCTCTCGCCGTGCCCAGCCTGACCACACACACAGTGCCAGGGCTTCCAAGGACTCACGGGTTGTTGGTGACATTCTGCTGCCACTCGTGCAAGTAGTTGCTGGCCAACTCCTGGCACTCGGTGACGCCATAGGAGCAGGCGGTGCTGATGGCATTGATCTCGTTGTACCTGGGGGGAGAGAGGCTGTGAGGGCTGGGGTCTGGTGGGGGGCACCCACTGGCCAGTGCCAGCTGGAGGCAGGGCTGTGCCCTCTACCCAGTGCAGTCAGGGAGACTCCAGGGATCCAGCCCAGCCCCAGGGCCACGCTACTCACTGGACCATCAGGCCACTGGGAATATCTTTCCAGTCATTGGTGATGTTCTTGTAGTAGATAAAGAGAGGGGTCACCTGCTTCTTCATGTATCTCTGGGGGCAAGAGGGGGTCAGTGCCCAGTGACACTGGCAGCAGCCCTCACACCACTGTGGGGGCAATCCTGGCCCCTCATCCCCAGCACGGGGGGATGGCACCACTCACCGACATGGCCCCAAAGACCTCACTGCGGTCAAACATCAGCTGGAAGTACTGGAGGTTGCTGAGCGCTGCCTGCCAGGGCATATATTCTGTCTCCTGGCTCAGGAACCGTGTCGTGTTCAGAGCCAAGGTCACCTTGACGTACTTGGCCCTGTTGGGGTGAGGGCAGCGTCACCTCCCCAGACACACTGGCACTGCCCACCGCAAGGCACCCACCCCATCCAGCCCCTCGACACCGTGGCACTCAGACTACCTGGCAGGGCTCACCTGGCCAGGTTAAAAGCATCATCAATGATCTGGGCACGGTTGATCACAGGGAAGACCTGAGAGAGCAAAGTCAGTGTCTCAGGGCAGACTGAGTGAGGTGGCGTGAACGGGGTCCCACACCACAGCCTTGACCGACTCGTGTACCTCGTGGTTAGTGTCAAGCTGGCGGAGGAGCTGATCCCAGTTCTCCTGGTTGTAATTGACACGGAAGTACCCAGTGACATTGAGGTTCAGCAGGAGCCAGCTGTTGCTGTTGAGCTTGAAGTCGTTGTTGGTGTCTGGGAAGGGGACAGGAGGCTCTGCCAGAGCTGCACCTCCACCCGCCAGGGAGGGCCAGGCTCAGCCCCCACCACCACTGCCTCCCTGGGAACCCTGACCGGTGTCATGGCAGTGGAGGTGGCAGCAAGACCCCCACTCACATCCAGGACACACCGTACCTGTGACTTTGGTCAGCCAGTAGCTGCTGTCCCCATGGCTACTGCCTGTCATCCAGGTGATGGGGATGATCCAGGTGTAGCTGTGCCGTGGACAGACAGGTGGTGGGACTGACCCTCATCCCCCGAACTCTCAGTTCCCAGCCAGCCCCCACCCCACTCACTTGAAGATAGAGGGTCTGTCCACAGGGGATGTCGGGTCCAGCAGAAAATGGGTCTGGTTGACGGTGCCGGTCTGGGTGTCAACAGTCACCACAGGGAAGCCCATCTGCAGCGTCCAGCGATCCATGATGTTGCTGATACTGTCAGGCAGTTGGACGTTGTTCTCCTCCACCGCCTGCAGGGATGGCAGCGCTGCCAGTCACCAGGGGCAGGGGCACGGGCAGCATGGGCTTGGCCAGTGCTGCAACCCTCACCCAGCATGTTGGACCCTGTCACACCAGGCAGCCCCCCAGAGCCAGGGCTGGGGAGGCTGCAGGAGAACCAGCCCCCTCCTACCTCTTGCAGATGGACCCAGAGGTCAGAGTAGATGGTGTTGTTGTAGGCGAAGGTGTGGAGGTAGGACTGTGGGAGAGCACCAGGAGAGATGCGTGGGCAAGGGCAAGTCTGGGATGTGGGACACCCCTAGAGCACCCAGGAAGGCCTCTACCATGGGATGCCCACCCTGCACCAGGCTTGCTGCCCCCCAGTACCAGCAGCACCTCACCTGCAGCCCGGTCTTGAAGATGTCCTCGCTGAGGAAGTTCGAGAGCATCCGCAGCACTGACGCTCCCTGCAGAGACAGCAGGTCAGAGAAGCCAGGGATACCCCACAGTCCATCCCCACCCAAGGGACCTCCATGCACACCTTGCTGTAGGCGATGCTGTCAAAGACTTCACTGATCTGGGCTGGGGTGTTGATCTCTTCCTCGCGGAAGGAGAGTGGGTGGGAGCTGGCCAGGGCGTCTGTTGCCATCACCGTGTGCAGCTCATTCAGCACCATCAGATCTTTCTGCAGAGGGGGCAACAGCACCCGCCTCAGCCCTGCATGTACCGTCTGGCACTAGGGCAGCCCCTGGGGTGCCTGTTCCCCTGCCTGCCCCCATGCCCATCGGCCCTGGCACTCACAATGTTCCAGGAGGGCTCAGCCGAGTCGGCGCCCAGGTACTCCACATACGAGGCGAAGCCCTCATTCAGCCACAGGTCATTCCACCACCGCAGCGTCACCAAATTCCCAAACCACTGCAGAGGGCATAGCACCCCATCAGCTGCCTGCCATCAGGCAGGGGAGTGGGCGAGGGGTGCAGCAGGTACCTGGTGTGCCAGCTCATGGGCGATGACCGTCACCACCCGCTCCTTGTTGCCAATGGAGGAGTATGCCGCATCAAAGAGTAGGGAGTTCTCCCGGTAGGTCACCAGCCCCCAGTTCTCCATCGCGCCCGCATTGAAATCGGGGAGGCCAACCTGGTCTGGGGATAGAGGGGTCCCATCAATGCCCCACTGACAGCATGCTGGACCATCTTCCCCCTCTGCTGTGGGCACCTCAACACAGTGCCTCGGGCGCCCCGCAGCACCCACCAGACTTCGGGAGTGGGTAGGCCGTGTTGTAATGCCCCTCAAAGAAGTTGAGGATGGGGCCAGTGACATTGAGTGCGTAGTCACCCTGGCCCTCGTCAATGGCCTTGGGACGGCCCCAGATGCGAATCTGGAAAAGAGGGATGCAGGGCTCATCAGTGGCCCAGGCTCAGCCACCCAGGTGGATAGAGGGTGCACTCCACCCCATCCTACCAGTATCTTCTCTGAGTCGTTGGACACACAGGTGAACTGGCTGACAATGAAGGCCAGAAGGTACGTGGACATCCGGGGGGTAGTGTCAAACTCAGTGACATTCCAGGCCTCCCCATCAATCATCTGCTGGCTGGTGTCTGTGGAGATCAGAGGATCACCCCACAGCTCTGCCAGGTCCTCCGCCCCGCAGTGGGGTCCCCCGGCCCTACTCACTCTTGACAGGCATGTTGGAAATGGCCACATAGTCGGAGCGGTGGATCAGTGTCACTGTGAAGTTGGCTTTCATGGCTGGCTCGTCAAAGCAGGGGAAAGCTTTGCGTGCGTCAGCCGCCTGCATCTGCGTGGTGGCCACCACCTGCCTATGAGCCAACCCCATCAGTCTCGGGGGTCCCTGTGAGGCTGCGCCCCCCAGGCCTCTTTCTCCCATCCCCACTGGGGCAGCACGAGGATGCAAGGGGGGCACAGAGGCTCCACACACCCATCCCATTGACTGGTGGGAGAGGAGCCCCAGAGCCAGCCCATGCCCTCCACTGCCCTGTGCCAGCCCCATGCCCCCTATTCCCCTTCCCACCACCACATTGGGCCAGCCCTGTGGCTTCCACCCCATCTCCTGCCCTCCACCTACTTGTTGCCTGAGTCGTCCGTGTATTCGCTGCGATAGAAGCCAGCCAGGTCATCGGCCAGTTCCCCAGTGAAGCTGCTGGACAGCCGGTACCGCTGGCCCTGCTGCAGAGGAGCGTCCAGCTGCACCACCAGGTACTGGGTGGGAGTCTCCAGCCAGGTGCGGGAGATGGCAGGGGCCGAGCCACCACCCTCTGCCTGCAACGTGGCATGGAAGGAGCCCTGCATGGTGTAGTTCAGCTTGTTGCTGTGGATGAGGATGAGGTTGGTGGCTTCCACACACAGGAAGACCACACTGCTGTTGCCCTTGAAGATGTACATGTTGTTGGCATCGGGCTCCAGGAAGGGCTGCAGGGACACCTCATAGCTCTCCGGCTTCAGCGTAGCTGGCAACCTCCACTGGTTCCAGGGGTTGTTGGGGGCGGGGGTCGTCGTGGTGGTGGTGCTGGTGGTGGTGGTGGTGGTGGTGGTGGTGGTGGTGGTAGTGGTGGTGGTGGTGATGCTGGGGCCAGCCGTGCTGCTGGTGCCCACATCCGATGTCCCATTGTTCTTTTCCTGGGCGTACAACACCGAGAGTGTAATGATGGTGGCCACAGCCCCCAGGCCCAGCACGATGGCCACAATGCCCACGGTCTTGCTGATGAAGAAGCCGGCTGCCATGGCGGGCGGCACGAGTGGCACTGGTGGAAATGGCACTGGTGCAAGCACAGCTTTTAGCCTCTCGCTCCCACAAAGTTTATTAGTCCAAGTTAATAGGTGAAGGATTAAATGGCCATGGACCTCAGGGCGGCAACAGACCCTGGGATGAGCTTTCCACCCACCCACCCCCCAGCCTGGCAGAAGCACCAATACCCAGAACCACTGCTGCAGGGGCAGACCTGGCCGTGGGGGGTTGCACCATTGGGGAGCGTGCACGGGCTGTGGGCCTGGACTCCCGACGTCCTTCCCCAGGGCTGGCCTGACCCTGCAAAAGGAGGGACAGAGCGGGTGGTTGCAGCCAGCAGCCACATCCCCACCATGCTGCAGGGCCCAGCATGTGTCCCCATCAGCCAAGCCCAGATGCACACTCAGTGTCACCCCACTTACCCTCGAGTGACAGGGTCTGAGCCACTGTCAGAGGGTCCAGGCCGCCCCTGCCTACAAGGGGCACGGCTCACAGGCTGCTCCCCCACCGGGGATAGCAGGAGGCGTGAGGTGCAGCAGGGTCTGGCAGCGGCAGGGGAAGGTGGGGAGGGCTCCTGGGAGGAGCTTACCCTGCCTACAGCCCTCTCAAAGTCCAGGGTCATGAACCAAGAGTAACCGGGGTCAAACTCTGTCCTGGTGAGCCCAGCCCCAGTGGGCACGTGTGAGGTTCCCACCCAGGGCAGGATGGGGGAGTGGTATATTATGTCACACACTGGCAATAGGAACTCCTGTTCCCAAGATCTGATATATCTGTCCATAGGGAGATACGGGCAGGTGTTGCCGGGAGCCGTAGCTGGGGCAAAGGGCAAACCAGGATGAGGCGAGTGGTGTCCTCAGGGAGCCCTGCCCTGTCCCTGACAGCACCCAGCTGCACCCGCCGGGGCCACCGTGCCTGGCACAAATCACTCTGGATGCTGCTGGTGTCCCTGGCATTCCTCGTTAGGCACAGCCATTCCCCCGCACAGAAGCCACTGCTGGCTCCCTCCGCCCCATCCCCACCCTGGCTCAGGCCAAAGGCTACAGCTTTGGGGACAGTCCCCCACAGGACCAAGGGCCACAGGTGGCTGGGAGGGTGCCAGGCACTCCACCCACCCTCCGTCCCACACCAACGGGCCTGCTGGCCCTCCCCACAGCCCCTCGGGCACAGCAAGCAGCCATTCCCCACTGACTCGCCTGGGGAGGGGGCTGGATGGAGTAAATGGGGAGCAGCACTGGGGCGGGACACAGCACCCACACCCTGACTCCCCCAGCGCCCGCAGGATTCTGTCCCCACCCACAGAAGACCCCTCTTTGGAGCCCAGCCAGCAGCATGTGCACATCCCAGGTCCCACAAGCGGCATAGTTTTTGGGCGTCACCTCCGTGGGCACGTGGGTTCCTTGAGGCTCTAGCCTCACACACCCCATAGCCTGACACCCCCCCAGAGCCCTCCACACCATCATGCACCTCCACAGGCCCCCCAAGCCCCTCATTGCATATGGGCTCCATAACTCCCATGTATGTGAACCCCACTGCTAGCCCCACATCCCACAGCCCCCGCCAGCCCACATGCACCCCCACAGCCCCTTCCCCGGCTTGGTCCACTCCAACGCACCCCGCGGACCCCCTGCTTGGGGTGTGAACCCCCCCGGAGCCTGCGCAGCAGCAGAGTATCCCCCCTCACCTTCCTGCGCTCAGCCGGGGGCAGCCAGGGGCAGCGGGCTCCCGCTCTCCCTGTTCCACGTCCTGCGCCCCACGTGTGGCCGTGCCTGTCCTCCTGCCTGCGCCCAGCTGCCCGTCTCAGCTCTCCGCTCTCAGCTCCAGGGGGAGGAAAGATTCCTCTAAAGCTCCCAGGCAGGAACCCGGCCCTCTCGCCCCCTTAGCCTCGTGTCTGCCGGCCGGCGGGGCGGGGGCCACGGCCTGGGACAGTGTGCGGCGGCGCGGGGGGAGAACCTCCGGCACGGGCTCCCCCACACTGGAGCAGGGCGAGGACGCATTTCTCAGGGGAAAGGGTGCTGAGGAGGGGGCCTGGACTTGGGAGCACGCTCCGGCAGGCAGAGCTGAGCCCAGCAAAACCCGGCACCCATGGGCGCCACAGCACAGCACAGCTGGGGCAAGCAGTGGGCTGGAGGCCAGGAACCATCCCCAGGATCCAGCCCCGTCTCCATCTCCGCACCATGCACGCGGCTCGGAGGGGGAGCGCTGAGCCCCCGGCCAGCCCCTGCCCTCTACAGCCCTTCACACGCTGCATGCCCCGGCTCGCCCTGCGGTGTGGAGGGCTCTGGTGACCCACCCAGCGCAGCCCCTCTCGGCACAACGCGGGGTCACGGCCAGCGCCGGGCACTCACAGCTCCCGCACCACCCACCGCCACCGGGTCGGGGCTGAAGCTCCCCGGGAGGGGAAATGGCGGGCTAGGGGCTCGCCCCGGCTCATCCCAGGGGGAAGCAGGGCTTGGGAAGAGAGAGTGGCCGGCAGCGGCAGACGGGCTTCCGCGGCCCCAGCACCGTTACGGTCCTCAGCGTCCCACGTCCAGCAGAGCTGCAGGGCTGCCAGACGGCGAGACGGCGATGGGGCCGGAGCTGTTAGCTGTTAGAGGGAAGACATGTGGCCGGACACACCCTGCAGCGGCAGTGGGATGCTGTGGCGTGGGGACGGACGCAAGCACTGCCCATGGCAGCCGACCCCCCCCCCCCATGCCCCCAGCGTGGCGCAGAGCAGCTTGCCAGCACCTCGCCAACTCCCTCGCTATAAGGTGAGCCGGAGCGTTCTCCTCCAACTGTCTCAGTCCTGCCAGACTCCGCGTCCCAGCCCCAGGACATGGCCCGGGCACGATGGCTCACCTGCACCCTTCGCCGGCACCTACGAGAGGAGGAGGACGAGGAGGAGGAGGAATAGGAGGAGGAGGAGGGCCAGCGGAGAAGAGGACACAGCAGGTTGCCCAGCTCCCTGACCTCCAGGAGCGTTGATGTGGCCAGTGGCCAGCTGGGGAAGGGTTAAGCTGCAGGGAGGGGAAAATTCCTTCCAGGCAGAGTCACGGTTTCCCTGCCAGGGGAAGTGAAGGCAGAACCCGGAGCACAGCTGGGGAGCAGAGGAAGGGCCCCTGGCCAGCCCCAGGGGCTGGTGGCCAGATGGCGCCGCGGGGGAGCCAGGGGTGTGGGGCACATGGCTAACAGAGCCCATCAGGGTCACTGTGACCCCCAGGATGAGTCCTGCTCCTCCCTGGCCTCAGGGGACCCCAGCCCCACAGTTCCCACACATCCACAGAGCTGTCAGAGCTCAGGGTTGCCCTGCAGAGGATGCTCTGCAGCAGGGAGAGGGCAGGAACTAGCAAGGGGTGACCTGCCACCGAAGGCCCAAAGCTGGGGACACCGCCATCACACCCCAAGCAGGGCCATCACCCTCCCCTCACCTGCTCCAAGAGCAGAGGGTGCAGCCAGGGACGCTGCCCTAAGCCCCCTGCCCTCCTGGGGCATATAGGGCCCCCTTTTCCACCCCCTGGGCCTCCACTGGCCAAAGGTCCCCCAGGGCTGCAGCCGCCCCAGGAGAGCTGCAGAGAGCCGCTGGCCCCCTCCCCATCCAGCAGCACCACAGCACAGACATGGGTTCAAGGGCAGTTTATTGGGACACAGGGACACACTCCAGCAGCCCCAGCCTGGCCTGACCCTGTAAGCTACCACCTGCCTGTCCACAGGTCACTCAGCTCCTGTCCCTCTTGCTGCCACATCCCCACTCCAGCACGTCCCACTCACACTGTCCCCAGGGCACACAGCAGCTCCCATGAGTGACCCCCACCCAGCTGGGGCCCATCACAGAGAGCAGGACCAGGGCAAGGGACAGCCATGGCTGGGAAGATGGAAGAGACAACCTGCAGCTCCTGACAGAGCTGTCACTACAGGCACACTTTCAGCACTGGGAATCCCAAGAATCCTGGGAGAGGAGGAAGCCAACTCTTCCTCGCAGTGCGGAGGGGCTGCATGTCCACAGGGAGGGAGGGGAAGGAAGGGCACCCTCCTTGTTGGCAGACCAGAGAGCAGAACGGAGCCCAGGTCCAGGGGGAGGGAACCCCCAGCCCGTTCTCGGAGCCCTGTCACTGCTCCCTGCCCTCAGCCACCACAGCCCCCATGTACCACATGGGCAGAGCCCCAGGAGGAGCCGGGGACCCCAGCTCTGTTTAGCTGCTCACATGAACTGTGACAGATTGGGCACTTTGATGTTGATGTCCCCGATGTTGATGTTGCGGGGGATCTCGGGCAGGTTGATGTTCTTCACGGCCGACACAGCACGGGAAGGAGCAGCAGAGAGGCCTCCCTGGGGACAGAGGGACCATGACCACTGGCCCTACCCCACAGCCCCTCCACAGCTGCATCTTCCCAGTGACAGTGCAAATAGGAAGATAAACCTTTTACCACCGGGGGTCATTAACCTTGACAGAAGAACCACTTCCACGCTGTGGCAGCTCCCTGCACTCCTGACCAGCACCACTGGGCAGGAATGTCCCCAGCCCAGTCCTGAGGGCTCAGGCAGGCAGACACTGGGAATACCCTGGATACCCCCGACATGCCCACCCCTGACCCCATAGGCCACCCCCCCTCGCAGCCCAGGGTCTGTCAGCTCCCGTGGGGCAGAGCCGCAGCGTCACAGCTCACCTCTGCCTTCTCCAGCTTGCCCTGAGCCTCCACCTGCGCCACAATCTCGTTCATATTGGTCTCCAGCACCATCCCGCCGATCACCATCTCCTGCAGGATGTGGTGGACCTGCCAGGGGGGAGGGAGGGAACAGAAGACTGAGGGCCCGGTCCTGGCCTGGCAGCAGCTGCAGCGCTGGTGTGGAAGCATGTCAGGGGACAGCATTTCCCCAAAGGACACAAATCTATCCCTGTCCCCTTCTCAGCCTGGAGAGTGAAAGGGTGGCCAAGGTCCTTGGCGTGGGGAGCCCCAAAGCTCCACTTACCACCTGTATCCCCACTCTAGATGACACCCACCCCCCCACCAGGCATACGGCAGCCCCTGGAGCACTCAGATGCAACTCATTCCACTGGCACAGCCCAGCTGTGCCACCTCTGACACATGGCTGCTCTCTCCATGGGCCAGAAGCCAGGTTACAGCAGGAATGTGTCCTAGAGAGGACCCCAGCAGGCAGCAGGGTCCTCACTGGGCAGGACACCTCCCCACGAGAAGCCCCTTCTCCTCAGAAAGCCAGGCCAGAGCCTGGCTGTCTCTTAGGAAGGTCGGGACTGTGACATAGACACAGAAAAAGCACAGAACTGCCAAGGGAGTCGGTTCCTTTCCTGGAATCCCTCGAGTGCAAGGAGGAACAGGCAGGCAGGGCCAGTGCAATCATGCAGCCAGAGCAGGGAAAGGAACATTGCTGAGTTGCAACCCCAGAAATTGCAATCAGCCTGGGGCGGCAGCCAGGCTGTGCTGGTGGCTACAACCACCCTCAGCTCCTGCACCTGGCTCCGCCCAACATTCCCTGCACAGTCAGCAGCTCCCGATGAGTTCCTGGCACAGATAATGGATTTATGGGTCCAGTTAATTCCATGAAAGAGGCTATGCAGGAGCATGTTTGGGTTATGAAATTGTTTTATGGTTTCACGGGGCCAGGCTGCACTTGTAAACACCTTGTGACAAACACTGCCAGGACAATCCTGGGGAGAATAAGAACCTGCTCTGAGGGGGAATCCCAGCTCTGAGAGGTGATCCCAGACAACAGTGAGGTGATCCAGCCCAGGACTCCCCATAGGTCCTGTCCCACTCCAACAGTGCCTGGAGCAGCAGCAGGTGTGTGGGATCAGCAGGGCACAGGGCGAGCCTCAGGCAGTTCCTGGGATGCCCCACAGCCCTGGAACCCCCATCCCATAGCCCAGTCCTAGTGCACGCTGAAGCAGCTGGAGCAAGCGGATGCCACAGCCAAAAAGGATATGGGAGTATCAGGAAATGTTCCTTCAAGATCTGGCTTCGGCCCAAGCTGGCTCCAAACCGACAGGGCAGAAATCCTGAGCAAGTTTTGTTCTCCAAGCCAAAGCACAGCACTTCCTGAGCAATCCCTGTCCCCTCTGGGACCTCGCAGCTGCTGAGTGCAGCTCACACTCCCCTCCAAGGTGGAAAGCACGACTGAGAGCTGGGCATAGCCCACCCTGAGCCTCCTCTTGTGACGGGGGATCCCTGCAGCTCTGAGGTTGGGGCTCCCAAAGCTGACAGCTAAAAGCACCGGTGTCTCTGGTGCCTGATCAATGTCTCCCTGCATCAGCCCATGGCAGGAGTAGGACCCCAGACCTGCCACAGTTTTGGTCCGATGGCTCTTGTGCTGCAGGTGGTGCCGGGTGGAACTTAAGGCAAAAAGAAAAATCACAGAGTGCAGACAAAGTTGCACCCGAACCCCTGCCAGCCCCTGCCCAGGGCAACATTCACAGCACTGCCCAGGGACACACTCAGGGCCCTGCCTGGGCATCCAAGGAGGGTAACCAGGGCTCAGCAGGACACACCAGCACATTCCCAGCACCTCAAACACTGCCCCTCTGCAACCGAACTCCTGGAAGCACAGGAACATGAGCACATCTGAGAAATAAACATGTGCCAAATATAGAAAGAGACCGGAGGACCAACTGATAAGGGCCAAGACTCAAGTCAAAGCTGGTAAGCAGCGGGAGCATCGGATGGGAAGTAAACAGGGCTGGGAGAGCCTGTGGTGACCAAGATGGGGTCTCCACTATCAGAAACCCCCAATTCCTGTCTCCTGAGAATGTTCTTCCAGGAAGGAGAGGTGAGAGGAAGGGTGACCCCACTGCTGTTGGCAAAGCTTACGGGCAATGGTGTGATGTGCCCTGCCTGAGGGCTGTGGGCCAGCTGTAAGGCTCAGTGTAAACTGAGTGCAAAGCTCATGTAAAGCTGAGAGTAAGGCTGAGGGAAAAGCTGCTGGGTCCTGCTCACACCACAGAGTCAGTACCCACAAGAACATCCTCCCCCAGCTGTGGGTAGAGGTGACCTGGGCAGCTGCCAACGCTTCTCCTGCAGCTGCTCAGCCCTCCTTCCTCCTTTCATAAACACTCTGATAAGCACTTTGCTGACAAGATAATCATGCTGTGGCATTTTGGAAAGTTTACAGCGGGGCAAACAGTGAAACCAAAGCCTGACCTCAGCAGCTGGTAATGCAGAGACCCCCCAGACCTGCTCACTCCCCTTCCCTGCCAGTTCTCCAGTTGGAATCACCAACGGAAAGTGAGCATTTTACACTTTTTTTTTTTCCTAGTGCTCTTTTTTGTTTTTGTCTTCAGCAAAGCAAGAAAATCTTGATCAACAGCAACACAAGCCCAGCACCCTCAGCCAAGCCTCTCCCTGCTCCTATTCCTGGCTATCTATTCCCAGTTATCTTCAGCCTTGTGACCCAGGACATGATCAAAGGGGATGGGTTTCCGCCCAGGATCTCCGTCCAACTCAAGAGGAAGCATTACAGGCTGTGGCTCAAACCAAAGTTTACCCAGCACTTTGAATTCCAAACACTCCCATTGTTCCTTCCCTTTTTTTACCCTGCAGCCATTGTTCCTTCCCTTTTTTTCCCCTGCAGCTGTAGTAAAATGTTAACTCCCACGAGGTGTCACAGCATGGAGCAGAAGCAGAACGCCCCAGCAGCAGGCCAGAGTCTGCCCAGTTCCAGCAGTGCTGGCCGTGGAGCACAGATGGGTCACTTGGCCGTGGCCACCTGGCACCAGGGCAGCCCCACGGCTGGGCACAGCTCCCCCCCCAAGCTCGGAGCAGCCCAGCGCTTGGGTCTCTAGTCAGGACGTCACAATGTGAGTGGCTTTCGAAGAACACAGGCTGAAAGTTTCCCATGCAGGATCTCAATCCCAGTGACCCTTGCCATCCCCACACTCTCCTGGCCAGCCCCAGCCCAAGAAATGCAGGCTCTGGAGCAGCCCAGAGCCCACCACCCACCTTGTCCATGTGGAAGATGAGGTCCAGTTCACAGACATTCTCAAAGCACTTGTCCAGCGTCTCCACAAACACCTGGGGCAGTAGACAGAGACCAGGCAAGATGGTCACACCAACCCCATGGAACACTCCAGGCATGGGATAGTGACTGGAAAGCTGGAAAAGGACCTAGGGATGCTGGTGACTGTGGCTGAACATGCCCTCCAGATGGGCAAGAGGCCAATGGCACCTGGCTTGTGTCAGCCCCAGTGTGGGCACAGGCCCAGGGCAATGCCCATCCCCTGAGCTGGCACTGCTGAGGCACCTCCAGTCCTGGGGACAGTTTTGGGCCTCTCCCAACAAAAAAGACCTGGAGGGACTGGAGCGTGTCTGGGGAAGGGGCTGGAGCACAAGAAGTAGCTGAGAGAGCTGAGGGGACTCAGCCTGGAGAAAAGGAGGCTCAGGGGCACCTTCTTCCCATATCCTGGTCTTTAAAGGGTGGCTACAAAGCTGGAAACTCCCTTCATACAAGGAATCACATGGAAAGACACGGAGTGATGGGTACAAGTTCCTCTTGGGGAGACTCCAGTAAGGCAGGAGAGGAAAATTTTTTCCAAAGAAACAGCCGGTGAATAATCTCCATGGGGAAGTGAGGGATCTCTCAACACTGGATGCCTTTCACGTGCCAGGGTGTTGGGCCTTGTCTAGGCCATGCTTTGCCAAGAAAGGCTGGACCAGACAATCCCTGAGGTCCCTTCCAACCTGGGATTCCAAGATCTCAGGATTAATGGCTGGACTTGATGCTCCTAAGGGTCTTTTCCACCCTAAATGTTTCTATGCTTCTATTTTTAAAAGACATTCACTCAGAATGACTTCCTCTGCTGCTCCCAGCTGAAGAAGCCATGTAGAAGCTCAGGGAGTACATGTGGCCCCCCTCCCCACCATGGCCCCACGGGCTTCTCAGGCCTTTCTGAAAGGGCTGGCACAGGGATGCCACGGACACGAAATGCCCCTGAATGGTGTCAGGGCAGGGCTGCGCCCGGGAAACTGGGCCTGCAGGCACGCACCTGGATGAGGTCCAGGATGCCCAGCTCGCTCTCCGAGGAGTCCACGCAGAACACGAAGTACAGCGTGGCGTAGTGACGGTAGATCAGCTTGTAGTCGGAGCCGCCAAACAGGCTGTGGGGACACGGGGAGAGCTGAAGGGCTCTGAGGGGACACCCAGGCACTACGCAGTGTGAGGGGACAGCCTGGCATGGCCCCTCACCGGCCGGTACCTGCCACACTCCAGGAAGTTGCAGATGTGGTCATCCCGCTTCAGCACCAGGTGGAAGGTGTCACGGATGATCTGCTGCTGGACGTCTTCTGCCTGCCAGGAGGAGACGGTGGGTGAGCATCCATGGATGCATGTCCCACCCATGGGACCCACGTCCCCCGCTGTCCCCTGCTGCCCTAGGGGTGCCGTGAGCCCGCGGCTCCGAATGACAGGCCAGTCCCAGTGCCACCCACGGGTGACCCGGGGCATCCTGAAAGACGCGACCAGGGCACCGGCAGGGCTCCCCCACGCCGCAGCGACCACTCCTGCTCTCGGGACATCCCCAGTCCCATCGAGCCCCACGACCCCCTCAGCCCTGCACTGGTCCCGGTCCCGGTCCTGGTCCCGCACCGGGCTCAGGCACCCGCCGCCGCAGCCCCACCGGCGGCCCCGGCCCGGCCCCGGCCCCGGCCCCGGCCGCGCACCAGATGCTGGTAGAAGCGGACGAGCCGCGGTTTCCCGTGGTTGTTGAACACAAGGATGGCGTTGATCATCTCGGCGGCGCGTAGGGCCGGGCCGGGACGGGAGCAGCACCGGGAGCAGCACCGCAGCTGCGGACCCACCGCAGGAAGCCCCTCGGCTGCCCCGGAAGCGCAGCGGCAGCGGCGCTGCGGGCCCGGCTCGGGTGGACTGAGCCCGGGGTGACCCTGCGGAGCCGCCGGGGCGCGGGAACGATCAAAGCCGCTCCTAGGCGGGGGCTCCCCGGCACCGCGTGGCTGCACCGCGGCCTGCCGCCAGGGCGGGCTCGGCCGTTCCTCGCAGCCCGATGGGCAGACGGGCAGGTCTAGAGCCGGGATGCGGCCGCCGCTGCCCGCGCCGCGACCACCGGGGCCACCGGGACCCGCCGCTACTCCCCGCACGCGCCGCCAGGGGGCGCACCAGCCCCGCCGGGACAGGCGCCCAGCGCAGGGGGCGGGGCTAGCTGTTAGGTCACGCCCCCTTTTAAAGGGCCAGAGACTCTGCCTGCCCGGAGGGGGCGTGCGCGTGGGCACCGGCGGGGTCAGAGCTCACCGGCCCCTGCCCGGTCCCGCTTTCCCCTAGCGCAGGCACACACCGGCCGGGGTCCGCAATAACGCTCTGCGCTGGGGAGTGTGAGAAAAGGGCCCGGCAATCCCGCGTGGCATGGGGGGCTAGCCACGGGCCCTCACCCGGGGGACACGGACACGGACACGATTCCTCGAGGCCAGCGGGACCGCCGGGCACGGCGAGGGACATCGAGGGCAGGGAGAGAAGGGTCAGTTTGCGCCTCGGTGGGCTGGGAGGAACGGAGAAGGGTAAAGGGAAGAGCCACGGAGTGAACAGGAGCAGGAGACTGCGCGTTCTGATTGGCTGAGGCGCCTGCAGCCTCGAGCCTCCACGTTCTGATTGGCTGAGGCAGCAGCCTCCAGAATCCGCGTTCTGATTGGCTGAGATGGGCGCATCCTCCTGAATCCGCGCTCTGAATGGCTGAAGCGGACGGGCTGCTGCTCCCTGACAGCCGGGGCTGGCCTGGTCCCGCTCCGGGTCCCGCTCCGGGTCCCGCTCCGCACACCACTCCGTGTCCCGCTCTGCGCCCTGCCCTGTTCCCCGCTCTGTATCCCGCTCTGTGCCCTGCTTTGTTCCCCGCTCCGTGTCCCACCCGGAGTCCTGCCCTGTGCCGTGCTCCGTGCCCCGCTCTGTATCCCACTGTGTGCCCCCGCCGTGTACCACTCCCTGCCCTGCTCTGCGGCCCGCCAGGTGCCAGGTCCGGGCATACCCCCTGGCTGGGGCACCCACGGGAATTCAAAGGAGTGAATCTCCCTGCGCCTCGTCTCTCCCCGTCAATATTGGCAAATATTTGCGCTGGAAGAGCCGTTTCCAGGCCACGCGCAGGGCGAGGCCGGGCTGGGAACGTGGGAAGTGGCAGTTTGGGGACCGGTAACACCAGCCGGGTCCGGGCTCCAGAAGGCTTCAGGCTGGGCCGGCCGGCAGCAGCAGGGACGTGACGGGATGCTGGGCGGCCCCCAGACAGGCGTGGGGGGTGTGAGCACGGCAGTGGCAGCGGGGACAGAGCAGGGAGCTCAGTTTTCACCATGAACACAAAAAAAACAAAAAAGCAGAAGTGAGCCCAGACAAAGCGCTGCGTGTGGAGACAAACTCTACTGCGATTAGTCCGTCCGGCGCCACCTGCTTCCATGGAGATGAGAATCTCCCGACACACCAGTCGAATCCCGGCTGCCTCCGCGTGCTCCGTCTTCCATCTTCCTCCTCCTCCTCCTCCTCTTCCTCTTCCTTTTCCTCTTCCTCTTCCTCCTCCTTCTCCTCCTCCTCTTCGTCCTCCTCCTCCTCACGATGGGAGCCAAAGCCTGCAACCCGCAGGTCCTCGGCTGTTGCCACCCACTGTCTTTCCCATGCCACATCTCATCCCCATCCCTCCCTTTGGGGACCAGCTGCCTCCTGCTACCACCTCCCTACAGCCACGAAGCTCAACCTCTCCCTCTGCCTTCTTAGGGGAGCCAACGGCACTCCCCTTCTCAAACCCTCCAACTTCTGGATCACCTGTTCCCCTTCCTAGACCACATCCCATCTCACTCCCTTTGGGAACCGGCCACCTCCTGCCACCCTACCCCTGCACACCATGGCCTTTCCCTCCACCTCTTTGTGTCGGGTGAACAGCATTCCCCCCAAACCCCTCCAATTCCTGTAATGTCCCTAATTCCTCTCATCTCATTTTTGGGGAGAGAGGAGTCTTTGCCATCAATCCCTACAAGCTTTTTGGGGTGAACATGACCTTTCTCACCCCCGTAGTGGAGCAGAGCGATGCACAACTGAATATGGGTCCCTTGAGAAGGTCATCCCCTTCTCGGCATGATTCTATGGGGTCAGAACCCCCCGAAATGAAGGGTGACATAGAAAATGACCCCTGTGCTGCTGGAGGGGACATAATACAGGGACAGTGTGAGCACAGGGTCCTCATCGACCACTCCCACCCCCAATCCCCCCGCCCTTGACCCCCCCAAAATGGTACCGAGGGCGGCCCCGGCTCCGGTGGAGGATGCTGCTGAACCGGAGGGGCGGTTCGCGGTGGTCGGGCAAGTTGAGGAGGGGGAGGAAGATGAAGGGCGGGCGAGTTAGGAGGAGCTGCTTTGCATCCCTTCACGTCAGCCCTGCCTCATTCCCTCCTTCTTCCTTCCTGCGCACCCAGCGCCGGGCCCGGAGCCGCCGCCGCCGCCCCGTGGAGCCGCCGGTGAGTCCTCACCGGACCCCCCCCCCCCGTACACCTAAAGCCCCCCCCCCCCCCCCGTTTCCAACGGGGGGTACAACAGCGGGGACACCGAGATGTCGCCGCCTTCCTGCCCCGCGCGACGGAGACGGGAGCGATGGCGGCGGGAGGGACCGGGAGGAGCAGGGAGGACGGGGGGTCCCAGCTCTGTGCGCGGGGCCGCCTCTCCCCATGAAAACCCCCCCCGAGAACTTTCCCCGTGGCCGCGCGGAAACTTTCTCCGCCGGGAAAGTTGCGGGGAGGGCGCGGGGCGGGAGGGCCTGACCTGTTGCGGGAGGGAGGGACCCCGCGGCGGTATCGAGCGTGGGAGGGATGCTCGGGGGATCGGGCGGCACCGTGGGGCCGGTGCCCGCGCGCCGTGCCCGAAGTTTAGGGAGTTTCCTGGTGTTTGCGACCGGCCGGCGAGAGGGGTCTCGGATGGGGTCCCCCGTATTCGCAGCGGCAAAGTGCTCCGGGGGAGTGAAATGTAGTAGGGAGTGGGGGGTGACTCTATGGGCTGGTCCCACACCAGGGAGGTCCCGCCTCGCCTTTAGTTCCCGAACACCCCGGGATGTCCTGATGCGGGACCCCCCTGTGCTCCGTGGGGGCTCCGTGAGGTCTGGGGGGCCTTTGAGTTCTGCATCCAAGCAAGGGACCAAGGGGAGCTGTGTGAAAGCCCTCCAGAGCTCTGGTCATAACAGGATGCAATGGATAAATTAGTTATAATTAATTAATTAGTCAAGCATTAGGATTTTTCTTGTGAGCAGCTCTGTAGGAAGAGGAGGGTGACCAGGGGGAATGGGAGGAGCCCAGAGCCTGACCTCCACCGGACTGGAGCCTGACCCCCCCCCACCCCCCCCCCAGCTCCAAAGCCCGATTCCCCCCGCGGCCAGAGCTTGAAGCCCTCCTTGGGTCCAAAGCCTGCAGCTCCATCAGACTCCCACATCCCACACCACGCTCCTGTGCCCCACACCATGATCCCACGTCCCACACCACACTCCTATTCCCCACACCACGCTCCCAGGCTTGCCTTGGTCGCTCCTCTATCCCAGGTTTGAACTGGCCGCACCGAGCTATGGATCCAAGTGGTTCCCACACGGTGCAGCTGGATCCTGTGGGTCTTCAGGCTGGCCACAGGATTGAACAAATACATCTTGGGTTGGAGGCATGGCTCTCACGGGTACTCTGAGAAGTCACTGGAAGGCACCAGCCTCAGCGTTCTCTTTGGAGGTCCCAGGGTGCGCAGTCCCTGGCTGGCCATGGGGAGCAGCAGCTGGGGCACCACGGGCCGGGCTGTGACCATCCCCTGCTCCCACCCTGGGTGACAATATCCTCACTGCAGAAGCAGCCATGGAACAGGCACGTCCCCCTCACCTGGGCCCAGCTCCTCTCCTGCAAGCAGCCTTGCGTCAGTGCCCTCTTTATGGGTCACACTGTATCCCTCCAAAATGGGAAATAGGAGCTGAAACTCTGCTACACCCCAGCACACATTCCCGCCCAAACCTGGGGGGTGACTCGTAGGGTCAGACATGGGTCCCTGCAGCAGCAGGAGTGGAGCATCTCCGGTGGTGTGGGTCACAGCTCATCATGTTGGCATTTTGGGCTTGGTTTAATCCCTGAGAAAGTGTTTGTTTCAGACGGTTTTATTGGACCATTTTAATTTATCAACTAGATTGGGAATCACAGTGTGGAGAGGGAGGAGCACAAGCACTATCCCACTTTGCCCTGCAGCTGGCAATGCTGAGGAATCGACAAAGCAGTGGGTTTATACCGCCAGGAAAATGCCAGCATCTCAACCCATGAGAGAGAGGCAGCCTGCTCTCCTTTATTTTACAGTTATTCCTTGTGGAGAAGTCAGCTCCAGCTCAGCCTCTGCTCGAGTCCAGTCTCTGGGCATGTCCCTGGGATCTGCCAGGCCAGAGCCAGTGCGGGGATGACAGGTAGCCTAATGTCAAGGGGGCTTCCTGCTGGATTTGTTGCCGCTGGTCCCTCTTCCCTCTGCCACCCACTCCCAGATTTGGTTTCCCAAGCCCCATCACGGCCCTGGCTCACATAGTCCACCAGTCTGGGCTCAGGTGCCAGCTCCTGGAATGCCCCAAATACCTGTTCAGGGCACATGTGCCATGGAGGTGGCACAGCGGGGCTGGAAGAATGCTGCAGGATGGCTGGGATGCGATGTGCCAGCAGTGCTCCAGTCCCATCCTTTGTGCTGCCTGTGGCTAGAGTCCTCAGGATGAGTCATGGTCCCTGCTGAGCCCTTCCCCGAAGGGCTTGACCCTGGGGACAGAGACCATGATCAGTGACAAGTGTTTTCCCTTTGTTCCTCTGTCCCACATTTTCTCCTCAGCCCCATGCACACCCTCCTCCTCCTTCTCCCTCATCCTGGCAAGTGACTGCGGGTCGCAGTGGGGTTGGTGGGGGACAAGACCTGGCACAGCCCATGTCCAGCATGGCTTTCCCTAAATCCCAGTTTCTGCCCAAAACACAGTGAAATGTGGCATGTCAGTCGGGAAGGAGGTGCTCCTGCTGAACTCTGGAGGATGGTCTGTATTTGTGTATTTGGGAGTCTGTATGTAGAGCTGGAGGGAGGCTGCTCTGCTCACCTGGCTTCAGCTTCAGCAGAGGAACAGGGCTCTCTCCACTGAGGGAACAAGTGATGATGAACTTTCTTTCCCAAACTTTAAATTAAAGGGGAGAAACATGTTTTTGACCTTTCCTGGCCTTTCCTTGCAGCTGTCCATCTGTTGTTTGAGTGACAGTCGAGTATTTCTAATGAACATTAAGAGGAACAGTATGTCAGCACCTGTGGGCGGCTCTGAAGTGTCCCTGTGCTGTAACCTCCTGGTCCTCAGGGTGTTTGGACAATGTTCCCTGCAAAGTGTCACAGTTTTTAGTTAAAGGAAAAGTGACCAGTGTCTGGATGCTCTGTTGTGCAAAGTGAAGACAAATTTGCAGAAAGTTCACGCACATCATCTCCAGGTTGGCTTCAGGGATAACCCAGGGACATCGGGGTGCTGGGGACCACCATGGCTGTGAGAGGTAGGGAGGTCTGGTACGTCTTGTGGCCCTGGAGATTCAACACCAGGTTGCTCCGAGCCCCATCCAACTAGACCTTGAACACTTCCAGGGACGGGGCAACCACAGCTTCTCTGGGCAACCTGTGACAATTCCCTGCCCTCTCTCAGTCTGATGACATTCTTCCTGGGACTCCAGGTCCTTGCCCAAAGTGCCCCTCCAGCTCTCTTGGAGCCCCTTTAGGCATTGGAAGGAGCCCTAAGGTCTTCCTGCAGCCTTCTCCTCTCCAGACACTGACACAGCCTGGGTCTGGCAGAGAGCAAACCCAGCCAGGCCATTCTGGGCCGTATTGTAGCGCATCCGTTCGGGAAGAGTGGGCTGGGAGGAGGAAGCAGCACGCAGACACGCTCATTGTTTTGCTTCCACTTCTCATCCACGGGGACGCGCGTTCGTGCCTGGGCAGTACTTAGGAGCTGCGGCGGGGGAACGGGAATTTTCTGGGGACTGCGGGTGGCAGCCATGAACGGTGCCAGGGTGGGACGGTGAAGGGCTGCTCGTGCTCTGCAGGGAGCCTTTGCTGTCCAGTCAGCCCCACAGCAGGGCCGGGGTCCCTCCCTGGGCACAGCTGGGACTGGCCCCCAGCCATCAGAGCCACACCAGGCTGGAGCCCGCGTCCTGCCCGTGTTGGGGGTGACCTGGAGAAGGAGAAGAGAGGGAGGAAGGACAGCCAGAGGTTCCAGAGGAAGAGTGCTCACCACCGCCTCTAAATTTACCTTTCCTGTTTTGCAGCAGCAGCATTGTCTCATGCCCATTCTCTGTGGTGTCAGGCCATTCTCCCCTCTCTGCCTCTCTCCTGGCACCCTGTCCCTCACTATGTTATCCCGGTTTAACCAGCTCTGATTCTCCCCTTCTTTTGCTTTCAAGTTTTAATCCTGGTGTGCTCCCTGGCATCTTTTCCCTTCTCTCACCTCCGATCTGTTTCCACACCCATCATCCCAGGGCCCTCCTCATGTCTCACAGCACCAGCCCCTGGCTTGGGGGTTAAACTGGGGGCTGGGCGGTTGCCAGTTCCTCTGGGCTCAGGACTGGGAATCCATGAGCAAGCTGGAGAACAGAGGTGGGAGGTTTCCCTTGAGGAGCCCTTTGTCCAACCCATGATGGGCTGCTCTCAAGAGAGAACTTCTCCTTGGAACCATGGAATTACTTTTGGTTGACAGGACCTTTGAGATCACAGAAGCCTCAGGGCAGCCTGGCCTGCTCATCCCAACCTCCCTGAGAGATGCTTCACATGACCTGGCAGATCAGGGACATCCTGGACTGCCAGGAGGATCAGGGACATCCAGTACTGGCTGGGTGGATCAGGGATGCCCAGGACCAGCCTGACTGGTGGCTGCTGTTGGGAAGAATTGTTTTTGTGGTTAGGATGGATGTTCCAGGGAGCTGCTTCCCTTCCCATGTGGATTGTGAGGCTCTCCTTCCTCACAAAGGACTTTCTACTCGGAGTCCTGACTCTTCTGCCATCCAAAATGTAGGCGTCTTAAACTCCCAACTCAAACACCTCCCCGCTCCATGCCAGTCAAGTCTTTGTTCATTTATTGAGCCAGCTGAGTGTCGCCCTTCCCAGGCACAGACTGACCTGCCCTCCTGGCTCTGCCCTTGGCTTTGCTCCAGAGCCATCAGTTTGTCCTTGCCGTGGCCATTCTGTGCTTGCTGTGCACAAAGTCACCAGCTCTAGAAGTGTTCAAATGCTGTGAGGACATGGCACCTGGGGACATAGTTTAGTGGTGGCCTTGGCAGTGCTGGGGAACAGTTGGACTCCATGATCTCGGAGGGCTTTTCAGCCTTAGGGATTCCATGGTTCCGTCTCTGGCTCACGTGTGCCCAGGGCTGAGCAGGCACCCGCTCACTGGGAGGTAATGCCCCACAGAGGAGCTCTGACCTGCGGCCAGGAGTGCCTTCTGGAGAAAAAATGCATGCTCAGAGGCAGAACCGTAGGCAGAGCTGGATGAGCCTCCTCCCCCAGAGCGCTGAGTCTCTGCTGAATCCCTTCCCACCCATCCCTGTCTGCACCTCGGCCACTCTGCACGAGCCAGCAGAGCCCGGCTGGGCCATCGCTGAGCACGCCTGCTGAGAGCTAGCCCTGATTTATGGGGGCTCCAGTGGTTTGGTTTGGCTTTGTGATTATCAACAAGGGACACACAGAAGGAAATTATTTCAACAGCTGAATATTGTGTGTGTTTATGGGACTTTCTGTCTGTGAGAAGGAAGTACACGAAGTACAGGAGTTGTGTAGATTGGGATGAGAACAGGGGAGAGCAAGTGGTGCAGACCCCAGGGTGAGCCAGAGCTGCCAGAACCAAGGCAGAGACAGCCCAGCCTCACTGGGACCTTGGGAAATATCAATTAGGATGAGTAAATGGTACAAATATCCCCACCCTCCCACTCAAAAGCGAGATTTGCCCACTGCATCTCCCTGTATCACCCAACAAGCCCTATCCGAGCACTTTATGCCAGGCAGGTGATCCATCCCCCAGAGCCCATGGCAGCTCCCAGGCCAGGTTCATCCGACATTGACTCCATTTTCAGGAATCGGACAGCCAGGAGCTGCAGGGCCCTGGGCTTTGCTCCCAGCGAGCTCCCAGCCAGGTTTTGTCCGTGTCAACTGTCCAACCACTGCGACACACTCTGGACAGCAGTGCTGGACCCCGTTCTTTCAACTCCTTTTCAGAAGATAAATATGTGTATTTTTGTATAAAATGCTGGCCTCTGCCCAGAGTCAGGAGCGCTGCAGGAGCTTTCACAGCATGATGACACACAAAAGCACACGTGCAATAAGCTGGAATTGCATTTTACCCTGGCCCTGTGACCTGGCAGCAGTGTGCAACCATCATAGCATCCCCAGACCAGACACCTCTGCCTTCCTCCCAGGAAAAGCAGCCGAGTCCTCTGCTGCTGCGGATCTCGAAGACATTGGCCATACAGACAGGCTGGTGCTGTGGGGGCAGCAGGCACAGCTGGCTTTGGGCCATATGGGGATACCATGTCTTCCACACCTGGCTTGGGTCAGTCCTGAGCTGGGAATTCATGAACTGCCACCAACAGGGACCTTTGTCCGGTGCCTCCTGCTGCATCTGTCCAACCTAGCCTCCCAAACACTCGTCCCTGACCTGCTCAGCTGTGCAGAAAAGGATCTGAAACATTTCCCACCTTGGGGATCTGAAAGTAGAAGTGGTATTGGCAGCTGTGCAGCTGGGTTTGTTCCTTTAATGGTGTGACACGTCAAAGAGCCATGTTATTGGAAAACTGGGAGTGGGACATTCCCAGGTAGCCTGGTCCAGTGCTTGGTGTGGGTGGAAGGGGGCTCAGTGCTCCCCAGTTCCTGCCCATACCTCTTCCTGCCCATGGTGGAAAGCTCCAATTCTCTCCCCTCCCTTCGCCTCAGGTTTGTAGGGAATGGCACTCACTGTGTTTGTGACTGGGCTGTGTGGACTGAGTTCCACAGCAGGTTCCTTGTGCCAGAGGTGATTCCTGAGCCACAGAGCTGGAGGTTGGTGTCCCCCATGCTGGTTCAGCCGTGCCTCCCTCGCTGGGACTTTCCCCATCACTGAGGCAAAGCACAGTTGCTGGCACTGTGCTCAGGGATGTCCCGGGGGCTGTGGCACACAGGGGCAGTTTCTCCAAGGCAGATCAGCCTCAGAATCTGGAGCTGACAGAGCAGACACAGCATGAAGTGTCCCCCTGCCCCGCAGCCCCCCGCCTATCCCCAGCACAGCCCTCCCCAGCCGCCGGAGCTGGGAGCGGCGGGAGGACCGGCAGACATACATGTGGAAGATTATCTCGTCGAGTATTAATTATCACACTCCAATTAGAACCCCTCAGCTATGATTAACTTACTACCCAGCCCTGCAGCAGGGGCAGCAGATGCAGGGATCGTGGCAGAGCTCAGCGATGCCTGGCTGCGGGCGCACAACATCCCTGTGGGGAGTGGGCCACCCCCAGCCCTGCAGGGCCCTGGGACCCTCTTGCCTCCTGCCCGGGATAAGCTGTAGGAGAGCAGTGGGGCGTTGTGCATGCCTGTGCTGGGCTGTGCTGAGGTTCCCTGTTTGCCTCGGGGCTGGTGGTCACGGTGTGAGGGGTAATGCCTGTCCGGGTGCAGGGGCTCAGGGAGTGCTTCCCCCTGTTCAGCACGTGGGGAGACTGAACCTGTCAGCACAATCACATGTCCTGGGTGTTCACCTTCCTCACTGCCTTTAACTCTGGTTGGACATCGCTGGTGCCATGAATGGATCTGGGCTGGCCCCATGTTTCCATTTCTCTGTTCTCGCAGTCCAGCACAGGACGGAGCCCAGGGAGACAGGGACAGCTGAGCCCAGGAGCCATCATCCTGCAGAATGGACGGGCTCCACACATGGGAATGTCAAAACTGGACTAAAATTGTTCACAAAGATAAGGGCACGAATGCTCTTGTAAGTAACATCCTTAAGTGAGAACCTTCCCACTGGGGAGATCTTCCCTTGCACCTGAGCAGCTGTTTCACATCCCACCAGGCAGCCTGTTCCCTTTGTGGTGATACACATCTCCCATTTGTACTGTTTCGGGCTGGTTTTCCCCTTTTACAGCCAGACGGGTCACACACACCAGGGTTCCTGAACTCCTCCCGCCTGCGTGTTGTCTCCTTAGACCTCTGGCCACATTTATGGGTCTGCTCCGAAGTCCTGTCAGTTTATGATTAACCTCGGACCTGGGGATGCTAAGCAGGAGCTGTGTCAAGCAGGAGTGATGCCACGTGAGCTCAGGACGTTCCTCTTACCCTCAGCCCCAGGCTGCTTTGGGGTCAGATGGCATCACACCTGGGTCTCTACAGGACACCGGGGACCTGCTGTCCTGGTGAGCTCAATCTCCAGTGTTTTCTTGACCCTAGGTGTCACCTCCCTTTGTCCCACATCCCAGCATTGCTCTCCCCCTGCACTTTGGTTCATTTTGGGCTGTTTGGGTGCTTTGGTCCATCTCCACACATGAAGGTCTGTTAACCCCTGCCACTGCTGAAGATGTCGAATGAACTTAGCAGTGCTGGGACTCATGGACCCAGGTGAAAGCCCTGTTGGGTCTTTCCAGGCAAGGGTGGGTGCTGGGGGATTGGGAGCTTGCAGGGGGAAGGAGGCTGCACCCACCCTTTGCCCGCTGCTCCCTGCGGGACCTAGCCCAGCATCAGGCATCTGGATTTGCCTCTGCCACAACCATCCCTCATCTTTCACTGCAGAGTTTGGGGGTTGACCTGAATTCACTCTTGTTCCTACAGATTTGTTTGCTTGGGGTGTTTTCTCCTTCATTTTCCAGAGGAATAGTGAGGTAGTGAAGGTAGTCCAGCCCAGCATTGCTCAGTCCTGTTTCCTTTCTGTCCCCATCTGCATGTGTGAGTGCTGGGAACGGGTTTGTCAGCGCCTCGGCGCCTTTCAGGGTCTTCGCAAAGAACAGATTTATTTTCTGCTATGCTGAGAATTAGCTCCCCTTTCTTCCTCTTCCCTCTGCCCCCGCTGGAAAGAGAGAGAATGCAGGGAAGAAGAAAGGATTTCCATCACGGCGGTGATTGGCACAGCCCTGAATGAGAGGTCATTCCAGCCGGCTCTTTCTTTTCAGGGCCCTTTTTTCCTGCTCCCTGTATTCAGGCTGGCAGCATTCTTTCTTTTCAAAGCTCCTCTGTCTGTCTCTCTCTTCCCCCTCCTTTATTTTTCATCCCTTTTCTTTACTTTTGCTGTCTTTTCATTCTGTTTTTCTCCACCCCCTTGGGGCTCCATTTTTTTCTTTCCCTTTTCCTCTATTCAGTTCCTTTTTTTCTTCTCGCATCTCTTTTGAATAGCTCGGCTATTTTCGGAGAGGAAAGGGACTGTGCCGGCGAGAAGCCGTTACAGCAAGGAGGAACTTGAAAGTCTTTTCTTTCCCTGTTTATTTCATTTAAAAGCAAAAATTGTTTTCCAAGGCAGAGTGAGGGTTCTGTGCGGAGCCTTTGAAGCCAGGCTGGGACAGCAGCGGGGCTGGGGGCCTTCCCTGCTCCTGGCAGTGCCGCATACACTGCTGCTCCCAAACCACTGACAAACCCCTGGAGCACCGGGAGTCTGGGGTCGGTGCTGCCCTGGCTGGGCTCTGGGTGTTGGTGCTGCCACAGGGGGTCCGGGCAGCAGCAGCCCCTCTCCCTCAGCTCAGTCCACACCAGTTACTGACTTAAAGGCTCTTCCTGCCTCTGAGGCTCAGGAGCAGCAGCATTTTTAGGGATGACGTGACCATAAGCTCTAAAGGCAGACCCTTTAGAGGAGGAGGAATAGAGGAGCCGTGTTTGTTCCAAGGGGGAATGGGGGGCTCACACAAGGAGCCCATGAGGACATGTAGGATGTGCCAGGACAGAGCAGTGTCAGGTGCCTGGTGTGCAGGGTGTACATGGGTCATGGTCAGCCACTGCACCCAGATCTGAGGGACACAAGGTGCCAGGTTTCAGTCCATTCCACAGAGGAATGACAGCAAGGCTCTCATACACATCCATAGGACCACGGAGATTCCGGTCGCTCTAAGGAAACCCCTGTCCAGATGAGGCTGGGCCCAGCGTCACTGCTCCCGGTGCCACCAGCGCTCAGCTCACTGCCACCGCTCCCCTGGCACCCTGGCACCGTGCTCCGGGAAGGGCTGTGAGGGGAGAAGGGCTGGAAGATCAGGCCTGAAGTGCGATCGATTTGGTCTGCTCCGGAGATGGTGTGCCCTGTGGTACAGCAACAGGAGCTCCTTGGGAAGGCAGGTGGGGCCCGGAAGAATCCCCTTCCCAAAATGCTCCCTGCCCGGGCACCACTCTGGGCATGAACCATTGGTGTCTTTAGTGCAGCTTCAGTGGGTCTTTGGTGGGGTTTTGATGCAACTTTGGTGAGGTTTTGGTGCAGTTTTGATGCACCGTTGACTGCTCACAGCACAGGTTTTCCAGCCCCTGGCTAGAGCAGAATGCTAGCTCCAGCATTTGCTCTGGCTCAGCCCATGCGAAGTTCCCTAAAGAGACCTCCCCAGAGCAGGGACAGGGCTGGTGGCCATGAGCCTGCTCCATTGGGCTCCTGGCTGTGCCACAACGCAGGAGTCCCGTGGAAGTGACCCCGAGTCAGAGCCAGGCTCCCCGCTGCTTCCCACTGGCCCCAGAGCCCAGAGCAGCCTGTTTTCTTCCCATCTTTCCATTACCCCCATGCCCAAATGGATGCAATCAGGACTCTGATTTTCAGGAAACGCCTTTTCCATATGAATTTTAGTCTCCCCTTGTTTTGATAGAACATAGAAGTTGAGGGTGATCTATGGCACAGGAGCTGCTGGCTTCTATGCTGGCTATGTTAGGATGATGGAATCCCAGATTTGGAGGGACCTCAGGGACCACCTGGTCCAACCTTTTTTGGGAGAAGTCCAGACTGGACAAGAGGGGGCTGGAGGTCAGGGCTGTCAGGTGCTGGAGGAGGGGTGGCAGGGCACTGTCACCCCATCGTCCTCGGCCAAGAGGCACTTTGGGATGTGGGCAGGGGTCCCGTGCCGGGCATGGGGGCTGCAGGAGGGCAGGACTGGGGCCAGGGCCCAGTGGTTAATTAAATAGATCATTTCTTTAAAGTGAGATTCAAATAATCATAACCCTGAGATAGAGAAGGCATTGGAGGAGATGAAAAGGGAGAGAGAGAGAAAGGGAGCAAAGGACAGAGGTTCAGAATGGAGAGGGAGATTAGGAGAGAGATGAAAGAGAGAGGAGAAAGATAAGAGGGAGAGAGGGGACAGATCTCGGCGCGAGATGGGCGTTGCCAGGGAAACGGGAAGAATGAGGGAGCAACTGGAGGGATAGAGGAGCAGAGGATACTGGGGGTGGGGAGCGAGGGATGGAGGAACAGAGGGATGGAGGCTGGCAGGAGAGAGGGGCGGAGGGACTGAGGAGCAGAGGGATGGAACAACAGAGCCATAGAGTAACAGAAGGATAGAGAAATGAGGGATGGAGGGTTGGAGGCTGGAGGGATGGAGGAGCAAGGGATGGAGAAGAAGAGAAATGGAGGCTGGAGGGATGGGGAAGTAGAGGGATAGAGCCTCAGCGTCAGAAGGAGGAAAAAGGGGATTTCCAGCAGAACAGGAACCAGGAGTGGGATGTCACAGCTCAGCACAGGTGCCTGTGTGCTGGGAAGAGCATTTGGGATGGCAGCTCTGTCCCTCTGCAGTGAGTGGCTGCAGCACCTGCTGCTGTCCTTAGCCTGACCCTCTCACCCCAGTTCCCACTGGTGGATCACATATCCCTGGCAGATAATGGAGGAAGCAGGCAGCTCTGTGCTGTGCACGCTTTCGTTCTGCAGCACTGTAACCTCTGGTCATTTGAAAGCCATTCCCTTTTCCCTCCCAGTCGGAGTTTGCCAATAACCATACGTCTTCAAAGGGGTAAATATTTACCTCTGATCGGTGGACACAGTGGTCGGAGTGAGAATATCTCAGTTCCATGGAATATTTTCAGAGGAAGTACCCGTGAAGAGGCTGGAGAGTGTTTGATGTGCTCTGATAACACCCACTCCTCCATGAGCCCTTGTCTCTCTCAGGGCCTCACTTTCCTCAACCTGGTTTTCCACCTGCTCTTATTAAAAACATCCCCCTGCAAATCCCAGGTTGTGTCCTTTGTTTTGTGAAGCCAAAGCCCCCAAAGACTACTCTTCCTGCACCTGGAAGCACTCAGTGACACACGTGATGTCACGTCTGTCAGCCGTTGGAGATTGCAGGGAGCGGCCGGTCTCTGGTCCACTGACAGTGGAGGTTTCTTTTTTCTGGAGAAGTTTTCCTTAAAACAAAAGTTTTCCTTTAAAAATATAGTTTGACAGTATCTAGTGTGGAGACACCGACTGAATTTAAACAGGTATTTGTTTTCTGTGGCAGCAGCACCTGGCCCCCGTGGCTCCTGACCATTTCCCAGAGCTTTGGCTCATTTTTAAAGCAGTTCCTCTGTATCAGGGTCGGTTCTGGGACAAGAAGTGCCAGTTTCAGTTCTGCCACGGTGTCTGGAGCCACTCTGTGGGCCAGCCCGTGGCACACATCATCAACACAGAGCCAGGGCTGGGCAATGTAGCCAAGGGGACCCCCAAATCCTTGGGCTGGTGCAGGACAGAGATGCTCGGTCAGGTTTAGGAATAATTTTAGTTGTGATTTTAAGGAAAAAAACATTTTTCGAGCATGTTTGGAATTGTGGGGGGTTGAGCAGCATCTGCAGGCAAGATGAAAGCCTGTTTTCACCTTTATTAAATTTAAATGAAGGCTGCTTTTGAGAAAGAAAGGAAAATAAAATCAAAGGTTTTCTCACAAATATCAGACCCATTATCAGCCATTTTCTGGTAAAAAGTCTTGAACCGTTTTACTGCCTCCTTTCCCAGTGAGGCCTCCCCATGCCCAGAGTCTCGATCCTGTGCCTTGGGAGCTTTTCCCCCAAGGTCTGCACCACCACGTCCATCCCCAGGGCACCTCCTGGCACCCCCCAGGCACTGGCAGCAGAGGGTCTGCAGAAGGGTCTCGCAGAGAGCCCTGTAATGGGGGTCCTGCAAGGGGGGTCCCACAAAGGTTCCTGCAATAGGGGTCCTGCAAAGGATTTTACAAAAGGGTCCTGCAATAGTTGTCCCATGATGTGGGTCCTGCAAAGGGGATAGCCGGCAGCAAGTCCTAAATGTGCTCTTTGCCTTGGCACCAAGCTTGTCAGGCAGGCTGGGAACCTATGCAGGGGACCAGGTGACTTAAACGGCTTCTGGTGCCATCTGGGCTCTGGCACCTGCTCAGGTGGCTGCACTTACCCTGATGAGCTGAGACAAGATGGAGCGGTGGCAGCAGGGTGGGCTCCTGCATGCCTGGTGGGAGTCACTGCTCCCTGGGACAGCTGAGAAGTAAATCAATCCCCCAAACCCTGGGGATTTTCGGTATTTGGGTCTCCCTTCCCTGCAGGAATGGTTGGGTGAGAGTTGGTAAATGCCGCTGCCTCTGGGCTGGGCTGGGGGGAGCTGGGAATGGAGCCAGGTGGAAAACAAGAGTCGTTGGCCACTAATGCCTCAGTGGAGGCTGTCAGGGCAGCGGGGGCCATGGTCCCTCCCAGAGCTGCTCCTGTGGGGCTGCGGCTTGGATGGCTCTGAGGATCTGGGTGCTCCTTTAGCTTAGACCTTTTTGGGTCTCAGGTGCTACAGGCAAACCTGGGGTGCAAAGGTGAGGCTTCTGTGGACCAGATGTAATGTTTTCATGCCACTCAGTTGAGGATTTACCAGGTTCTTATCTCTAGAGTGGTGGTGCTGGCCAAGGGGCCAGGTGGGGTGGTGGCACAAGGATTGGGCAGGTGGGTGAAACCGAGGGAGGTAAAACAGCAAAGAGAAGGGAAACATGTCCACAGACACAGCCTGCTGGCTGGAAAATCTGGAATCCAGCAAGGAACCTTCTGGGAGTGGAGAGTGTGTTCTGCAGATGCTGCTGCCAGAGGGACCCAGTGAGAAGAAGTGACTATTTGGAGGGGGCTAATCATGGAGCAAGAGAGGAAAATAGAAGTAAAAAAGCACAAAGAAGTAAAAGCCATGAAAAAAACCTATTTTAAGTGATCAGGTGGTGAGTGAGGAGATGATGGAGGCTCTGAGGGGGGCAGCCAGGGCAAGGGAGGGCAGGGTCTGCAGGATGTGCTAGGGCAGAGCCTGGATCTTCCCAGATGTGTTGGGAAAGATGGGAGGAGAGATTGCACCAAAACTAAACCTCCTTGGGAGGAGAAATGATGAAAGAACCCCAGATTTCACAACCCCTCAAAGGATCAGGGACAGTAGCCACCACTGCTGGCCACAGGTGCATCCATCCTGCAGTATTGGAGAGGGGAAAGGTGGCTGAGTGGACTGGGAGCTCGGCACATGCCACTGGCAGAGGGGACGTCTGCAAGTGTGTCTGTGTGACACCCCCCCCCCCCCCCCACGTGGGAAAAGGATGGGCAGGCGAGGGTCTGCATCGGGAAATGAGCTGGAGGGACCTGAGCCTGGCCCAAAGAGCTGGACTTGAAAACTAAAGGTTATTAAGGCCTGGAGGAGGGTTTGGTTCCCAGCAGCAGCACTGGAGAAGGGACCCTGAGCGTGGTGGGTGAAAGCCTGCGGGTCCAGCCACAGGTCTGGAGGTCTGGGCTGGGGAGGAGGAGTTGGAGGAGGTGCTTGTGTCACTGCTGAGATCAGCGCCAGGACAGGAGTCCCTTCACAGCGTTCGGGAGCTGTGCGTGCTCCAGCCCGGGGCATGGTCTGGCTGCGCTGGAGCGCCCAGCGGGAGCGGCTGTGGCAGGACCTCGCTCCGTCACGGCAATGGACCCGGGGCCTCTGTTGTGGTGCTTGAGCAAGGCTGGAAGCAGCTCCCTTGGAGCACAGAGGTGCTGGCAGTGCTCTGCACTCCGGGGTGTTGGGAGTTTCCTGAGGGAGCTGAAATACATGACCCCACCTCGCTTGCCGGTGTATTGGGAAATGGTGTTTCCAGCTGCCTTGGCAAGTCCCGAGGCGTGAACAGGGAAGTGAGAGCGGGAAGTGAAACAGCTGTCTCTGCCCTGTTCCTGCTTCCCTGTGTGGTGTTTGTGCAGCTGCAGCTCCGGAGCGCCGTGGCCTCGGACAGCAAATCTTCTATACCGTGTCCCGGGGCTCGTGTGTCCGATGGAGACAAGTGCAGAGAGGTTTGTGCAGCACAAAGCTTCGGCGTTCCTGCTGGGGAGGGGAGCTCGTCCCCTTTCCCGGTGCCCAGAGTAGGAATCCACATTTATGTTCCCCTGAAAGCCTCTGGTTTGGGGTGGTTGTAAGACTCCCTGGTACTGGTCTGGGGAACATGTGAGTGCGTTGTTCTTGCAGCCGCCTTGTCTCGTGGTGCTTGTTTTGGGGGGCAGAGACCCAGCGCCATGCTGGGGGGCCCACTGACCCCTCTGCTATGCTGGGGACGTGGGGAGAGCAGCTGGGTCCCCTCTCCCATGTCCCTTCTCTGCCTGCAATGGGCAGCTCAGGCGCCCCATGGGGCCTCACGGGAAAGGGGGTCCCAGCTGGCGGGGTACAGCCCCGGGGCTGCTCAGTGCTCGCCAGCAGCCGCCTCCCTGATCCCTCTTCTTCCTCCCAACCCTCCTCCTCTTCCCGCCACCGCCCTCCCCCACTCCTTGCTTTGTTTCGCTGCCTCCGCACTAGTCCTCCCCTCATCCCCTTCCTTCTCCTCCTTCTCCCACCCCCATCCTCTTCCTCTCCATCTCCTCCCTGCAGCCTGAAGACGCCCTTCCCCTCCATTCTTGTCCCTCCCGGCCCTGATCCCTGCCCGCTGGCTCTCTGGGGTGCTCGGGCAGGGGAGGGGGTGCTCAGGCAGACGGGGATGCTTGGCTGAGACCTTCCTCCTGCCTGCCTGTCCCCACAGCATCCCCCTGGCAGCTCAAGCCTGGGCAGGGTCCCCTCACCGGCTGTGTCTGACCCTGGGCCAAGAGTCACCAGTGCTGTGGCCAGTGCCAGCCCCGTGGTGGCCCAGCAGACGGGAGGGAACTGAGGAGATACTCCGGACCCCAGATGTCTGTGGGCAGCCAAGCCCCTGTGGTTGGTCTTGCCCCCCTTCTCTGTCTTTTCTCGCACTGGTTCTTGACCTTCCCTATCATCCCATCCTCTTCCCCATCCCATGCCGTGTGCTGTGGCTGGTGTTTGGGTGCGCACAGTGAGGGTCGGCAGGAGCAGGCAGCTGCCTGCAGCACAGAGAGACCAGTGTCCCTGGCCATGCTCCGTGTCCCTATAGCCGACCCGGCTGCAGGGATGATGCCCAGGCACTGTGGGGTTTCCCGGCTCCAATGCGGAGGTTCGTCCCACGATCTTCTTACGCTGGGCAGGTTCTCCTGGGACTGTGACAGGATCTGGCTCAGAATTTATCCCTGTTTTACCTCCCCCGCAGGATTTCTTTGTTGTAGCTGCAGGAATAATTGTATTTAGGAGAACGCTCCTTCAGCGGGAGGAAGCGGCAGCTCTCCAGGCGCATCCCTGCCTGTCCTCACTGGCTGCTGGGGGGGAGGATGCTGTGGCGGTGCTGGGGCCCCCAGGGTGAGTGTGCCAGCTACCAGTGCTGAGCACAGCCTCTGCCTGTGCCTAGGCTCACTGCTAGGCAGGCTGTGTCCTGATGGTCCTGGTGGGTCTGGGCCCCGTCCTTCATGCTCCCTGTGCTGTTGCTGCTTCTGCCAGAGCTCAGAGCCACACTCAGCTTTGACCAGTTCTCAAACTGTGCGTGCACTTGGACCCGGGAGTCACACACAGGAGCTTGAGGGCATGCAAGCAGCCAAACCCCAGCCCCAGGAACTAATAGCCCATCCAGAGAGGCTGACAACTGGGCATGGATCCAAGCTTCCCTGCTCCTCCCTGCAAGGGAAACCCCTGGGGCCACTCTGTCCCCGCATCCTGGGGTGTGTGGTGCTGGGGACCCATGCTGGCATCACCCATGTCAGTCTGGGGTTCACTAAGGAAAGGCGTGACAGCTGGAATGAGCCCCTGAGGCACAGTGTCTGTGGTGGTGGGGTGCCAGGGCTCACGGCCGTGTCTCTCCCTCCTCAGCCATGACAGCGTAGGCCGGCGGCGAGAGATGAATCGGTTCAGCGAGTGCGGGACGCAGACGGACGCGGTGGTGGTGCTGTCCCTGGCACAGGCTGCGGTCCTGGGCCTGGTGTCCGATAATGAGCTGCTCGGGGCCACTGTCACCCCTACTGGCTTCTTCCCAGGGCTGGCCGGGGAGCAGCTGGACAATGCCACCATGGAGCCCGGGGAGCCTGAGGGTGAGGAGCAGGCACCTGGTGATGGGCAGGACGAGGACACCTTGGAGGCAGAGTCCTCCTTGGAGAAGCATGCCCGGAGGAGGAAGAGGCCGCCTGTGAGGCTGGTGCCCAAGGTCAAGAGTGAGAAGGCAGAGGTGGAGGCTGAGCCACCATACAATATGTCCGTCCCTGGGGATGAGGAGGGCGAGGGGCAACACGGCCATCCGCCCCAGCCCCCAGAGCCCGGCCAGGAGCCGGCGGTGCAGAGTGGTGCCTTGAAGATGATCGACCTGGGCACCTTCAGCAGGAAGCCCCGACGCCTGCGGCACCTGCGCCGGCATCGAGAGCTGGAGGGCACCGAGCGGCGGCGCAGGGGCGGTGACCTGGCCAGCGGCACTGTGGGAGCCCCACAAACCGTGGGCACCTTCGAGGCGGGTGCCCCATCCCCTGGTGAGGCAGAGGCCCCTGCACCGGCATCCCCTGAGCAGGTGAAGAGTGAGCAGGGCTGTGGCTGGCAGGAGCCAGGGGAGCTGGAGGTGGCCGGCGGCACCAGTGAGCACAGCAGGAAGGCGCAGCTGGACCGGCTGGACATCAATGTGCAGATCGATGACTCCTACCTGGTGGAGGCAGGGGACCGCCAGAAGCGCTGGCAGTGCCGCATGTGCGAGAAGTCCTACACCTCCAAGTACAACCTGGTGACCCACATCCTGGGCCACAACGGCATCAAGCCCCACTCCTGCCCACACTGCAACAAGCTGTTCAAGCAGCCCAGCCACTTGCAGACCCACCTGCTGACCCACCAGGGCACACGGCCCCACAAGTGCGGGGTGTGCAGCAAAGCCTTCACTCAGACCAGCCACTTGAAGCGGCACATGCTGCTGCACACCGACATCAAGCCCTACAGCTGCCGCTTCTGTGGCCGCGGCTTCGCCTACCCCAGCGAGCTGAAGGCGCACGAGGTGAAGCACGAGAGCGGGCGCTGCCACGTGTGCGTGGAGTGCGGGCTGGACTTCTCCACACTCACTCAGCTGAAGCGGCACCTGGCCACGCACCAGGGTCCCACACTCTACCAGTGCCTGGAGTGCAGCAAGTCCTTCCACTACCGCAGCCAGCTGCAGAACCACATGCTGAAGCACCAGAACGTCCGGCCCTTTGTCTGCACAGAGTGTGGGATGGAGTTCAGCCAGATCCACCACCTCAAGCAGCACTCGCTCACGCACAAGGTAGGGGCTAAGGGTCCTCTGGGGTGCTGCCCTCATCATGCCTGGAGGAGATGTGCCAGCTCTGGATGTGGGTGCTGGCGGAGAGGAGTGTCCCAGTGCCCCCAGTCTTGGGAGGAGGTGGGTGGTGCAGGTGGGCCGTAGCACCTGTGGCTGGCATTAGCTGGGGTCACTGACATGCAGTGAGGGGGTCCCTGGGACCCAGCCCCTGCCCTTCTGGGGGTTCCCTTCCTCACGGAGGGAGTCTTAGACCTGCTGCAGGGCAACCTGGGTGGTCCTGTCCAGGAGCTGTCACAGCCCGTCTAGGCAGGCTGCATGTGGGTGTTTGCCATTTTCCTTGGGCTCCTTAATGGGGAGCAATTGGGCTGAGCCCCAGAGCAGAGCTGGCACTCAGCTGCACTTACAGAGCCTGTCCAGCCCCCACCCACAGTCCCTGCATGTTGCTGAGCTCAGGCCGGGCTGGGCTCTCAGGTATACCCTGTGCTGTGCTCAGCACAAGGAACCCATCCCTTGCCCATGGGGTCCCTTCTCCATTCCTGTCACCACTCGTGTGTCCCCAGTGCCTGGGGGTCTGCCCAAGCTCCCCCCCGGCCCACAGCTCTCCCACCCCTGGCAGGGCGTGAAGGAGTTCAAGTGCGAGGTGTGCGGGCGGGAGTTCACTCTCCAGGCCAACATGAAGCGGCACATGCTGATCCACACCAGTGTCCGGCCCTACCAGTGCCACATCTGCTTCAAGACCTTCGTGCAGAAGCAGACGCTCAAGACCCACATGATCGTGCACTCACCGGTGAAGCCGTTCAAGTGCAAGGTAGCAGCGGGACTGGGGGGCTGATGGAGCTGGGGATGTGGGAGCACTGCACTATGCTCCCAGGAATCTGGCCAGGCTGAGCCCTGCCTTGGGGCATGGAAGCAGCTTTGTGATGCCTCCCCTGCTTGCTTGGGCGTGGAATATCTGCTCCAAGCCGTGATGGGAGCATTGCTGCTGCTGCTGAAATGACAACCAGTGCCTCTCTCTGTCCAGTGCTGGATGCTCTGGAGCTCCCAGCAGCATCGACACTGCATCCCCAAGCCCCCACACAGAGCGGGAGGAGGGTGGGAGCCCCATTATTCTTGGCAGGAGCCACAAGGGACTCCAAGAAGGCAGCAGCCCCATTACTCTTGGTGGGAGCCACGAGGGACCCTGGGGGCCAGGTCTGCGCTGCAGAGCCTTTGGCAGCTCTGGCAATGACCCTGGGCACGCTGCTGGCAGGTCTGCGGGAAGTCCTTCAACCGCATGTACAACCTACTGGGACACATGCACCTGCATGCTGGCAGCAAGCCCTTCAAGTGTCCCTACTGCTCCAGCAAGTTCAACCTGAAGGGCAACCTCAGCCGGCACATGAAGGTCAAGCATGGGGTGATGGACATCAGCCTGGACAGCCAAGGTGGGTCCCCGGCGCGGACTGGGCATCGTGACTGATCCCAGCAGTGCCCACAGCACTGGGAGCTGGGCTGTGCTGTGGTGGCTACGGCAAGTTCATGTCTTCTCACCCAAGGGCTTCCCCCACAAGCGGCCCAGATCAAGCAGGGCTGTGACTCCCGGGGAGTTTTGGGCTCCAAACCCAGGGAGGGGGGAGTTGCTGCCCCCAGCCCTCCCCACAGGTCCATCACTGCTTGTCTCTGTGCTGACTCCTAGATGCCATGATGGAGCTGGCTGGGGCTGACCACGCCGAGCTGGATGGCCAGCAGGAGATGGATGACTTCGAGGAGGAGAACTCTTACGGCTACGGGGCTGTGGGCAACCCCCCAGACGAGCACACGCTGGCTGAGCAGGCCATGAAGGAGATGGCCTACTACAACATGTTGTAGCCAAGGCTGGTGGGGTTGTGGGGGCTTGGTGGGGTTAAGAGGGGCTACAGCACCCAGCCAGGCCCCCCAGAGCTGGAGGGATGGCTTCCACTGGGCTTGGGGAACACAGGGATGTCCAGAAGCCTTTGCTGGACCTGCCTTGGCTCTGTTGCTGCCTCCGTGCCCCTGCCTGCACCCTGCACATGGTGACTTGAAGCTGCAGGCAGGGGAGGCATGACCCAGCAGATCACTGAATGCGTAAGGATGGCAGGGGCTGCTGTGGAGCAAGATGATGAGCATCACTAATTATTCTACCTCCTGGGTCCCCCCCTCGGCTGCACAGGGGTTCCCCCTGACGGGCAGAAGCCCCTGCCCGCATGAGGAGGTGGGTTTGCATTTCCCACTCACCCCGGGGCTCCCTGTGTCAGGCCCTGGCACACAGAACAGAGTATTTTCGTAGAAGCTCAGGGCGCAGTCAGCGCCGACAGCTCCGGGTCTGGAGCTGCAGCTAGTGATGGATCCGGGAGAGGCAAACCCAGCCCAGCCCCAGCAAATGATGGTATTTTGAAAGTAATTTATTTTTTTCAGATGTGCCGCATGGTTGGATTTATCTTTTCACTGAGTTCAGTTCCCTTCAACCAATGTGCTTTGTAAACCCGTGTAAGCTGTGTGGTCTGTGTGGGGAGAGTGGGTTGTGAGGGACTGAGGACCAGAGCAGGGTCCTGGGCAGAGACCCCCAGTAAGGAACTGGCACCCCCTCCTTGCCCCCCAACTGCCCTGGGGCTCGAGGGAAAGGCTCTCACTGGGGCAGCCTGTGAGGTGGGGGTTTGCCTTCTCCATGCCCAGGGATTTGGCAGGGAAGCAGCTGGGGCAGAGCTGAGTCTGGGACCACTATCTGGGCTCTTCACTCTCTGCTGTGGGGCAGAGGACTCACAGCACCCACAGCACTGCCCCCCAAGTGTACCCAGAGCTGGGTAGGGTCCTGGCAGGAATCAGGACCTGGGGACCAGCCAGGCCACACACACCCCCTACACATTGTCAGTGGCTGTGTTCCCTGAGGCTGAGCACCATCTGCCCCATCCCCAAAAGCCCTGGGGTGGTTCTGGGTGTGGCATCACTCAGTTCCCCACAAGGCAGTGTGCCTACTACCTCTGCCACCCACCTTTTCCTCCCCCACTGCCACCCAGCCTTGGGGCAGGATGGAGATGGCCACAACCTTGGCCAGCCCCAATCCCTCCTCAGCATGGCAGTGCTGTGGACGCCCACATGCTACCTTCAGGCCAGTGCCAAAATGCTGGAGTGCATGGCCCCCAGGCTGGCAAGGCTGAGCTGAGGGGTCTGGCTGCCCCCTGTGCCCACACAGTAAAGCTGTGCCATATGATGTGTCATGGCTGGGGAGATATTTAATGGCACCACACGGTTATGGGGTACATGAATCAGGGCAAGACAGACACACCCCCTCCCCACCCCCCACCCCTACACACCCCTGCTACAAAGGCTTTAAAAACACTCCTAAGAAAACTTTACAAAAATTATTCAACTGTTCCTGAGCTGTGTTGGGGACCTGGGGTGGGGGGGGGGGCACTGGGCCCCTCCCAGCCCCATCCATCCCAGAGACAGGGAGGCTGTCCCCTATTTCTTGCCCAGAGCCTTGTCCAGGTTGTTCTTGATGGCATCCAGGAAGTCGGTAGTGTTCACAAAGTGCTCATTCAGCTTCACACTGGGGAGACAGAGAGGGATTGGTGGGGGTCCCTGCCTGCCTCCTCCCACAGGCACCACAGCCCTGGATCCAGGATGTGACCCCTGCCCAATCCAATCAGCTCTGAATAGCCACCCTGAGTCCCTAGGGACTGTCTGGAGGCCAGTAGCTGCCTGTGGCCACTGTGCTCAACCAGCTCCTGGTCACTTTCCTACACTTGTGGCTGCCTTGCAAGGCCAGCCCTTCCTTGTGGTCACTATGCTGTTCCTGTGGCTACCCTGCAGGGTCATTCCACCCGCATGGTCACCCGTGCAGCCACGTTGCCCTGGCGCAGGTGGCTGCCCCCCTGCTCTCTCCTGAGAGCCACCCGTACTTGGCAAGGCCATGGATGCAGCCAGCAAGATCCTTCGTCATCGTCCCGCTCTCCACTGTGTCCACACAAACCTTCTCCAGCGTCTGCGCAAACCTGGGGACAGCAGCACTATGGCTCCAGCACAGCTGGCGCCACAAGCCCTGCCATGACTGCGACCAGAGCAGCTGCTGGCAGGGACCCTCACCCAGGGGTCTCCACCCCACCCTGCTCACTTGATGAGGTCAGGGTTACTGTCCAGCTTGCCCCGGTGCTCCAGGCCACGCGTCCAGGCGAAGATGCTGGCAATGGGGTTGGTGCTGGTGGGTCGTCCCTGCACAGAGAGAGTGGTCAGCTGTCCAGTGTGGGCGCTGTGCCGTGAGCAACCTGGCACAGGCAGCTCACACTGGCAGAGCACACCTACCTTCTGGTGCTCCCGGTAGTGGCGGGTGACAGTGCCATGGGCCGCCTCGGCCTCAATGGTCTTCCCATCCGGACACACCAGGACAGAGGTCATCAACCCCAGGGAGCCGAACCCTGTGGTGGGACAGGAGTCAGGGCAGCTCCCAGGGGTGATGATGCAGAGTCCACTGCACCCTACCCTGCTCCACCTTGGGCCAGGATGTCTGACTGGACGTCCCCGTCGTAGTTCTTGCAGGCCCAGACAAAGCCACCGGAGGACTTCAACACCTGGGCAACCATGTCGTCGATGAGCCGGTGCTCGTACCAGATCTTCAGCTTGTCAAACTCTGTCTTGTAGTGCCTGGGAGCCCAGGCCGGGGGTCAGCCATGCTCACCCCACGTGGGTCTCACTGCCAGCACCCCCAGACAGCCCCCTCAACAGCCCAGAATCCCCCACAGGTCCATACTTATCAAAGATCTCCTGGAAGATGTCCTTGAAGCGCCCATCGTAGGCCTTGAGGATGGTGTTCTTAGTGCTCAGGTAGAGCGGCCACTTCTTCTGGACAGCGTACTGGAAGCAGCTGTGCGCAAAGCCAGAGATGGACTGCAAGGGAAGCACGCGAACCTCGTGGGACCCTGTCCCTCAGCCTGGCATCTCCCCCAGGGTGGCAAGGCACACTTCCCTGCAGGGACCCGTTGAGCCCCACCAGTACCTCGTCTGTGTTGTACATGCCCATGCCGACGCCACCACCAGGGAAGTTGAACACCTCCCACTCCTTGGACCCACTGCCATCCTTTGGTGTGAAGACCATCTTGAATGTCCCGGACTTGTTTACCACAAAGTCGGTGGCTTTGTACTGTGGGGGGCCAGGCAGAGCATCAGGCAGGGACTCAGGGAGCTGCTGGCCAGCCGCACGCTACTGGCCCCTGCGCTGGCTCACCTGGTCACCGTGGGCATGGCGGCCAATGGTGATGGGCTTGGTCCAGCCGGGTACCAGACGAGGAATGTTCTTGCAGATGATGGGCTCCCGGAACACAGTCCCCCCCAGGATGTTTCGGATGGTTCCATTGGGGCTCTTCCACATCTTCTTCAGCTTGAACTCTGTTGGGGCATGCAGAGGTGGGACCCCTGAACGACCCCCCAGCCCACCTGAAGCACATGGCTCCTGCCAGCATCCAGCTCCACTGTGTCATGGGCTGCTGCCAGACCCTGCTGCAAGGCTGGCCAAGGGGAGAGACAGCCAGCATGAGATCATGAACTGGCACAGGGAAGAGGTCATAGTGTCCCCAGGCCCACGGGGTCCCTACAGCACCCATAAGCCCCCCAGGGTGGAGAGAGGGACACAGCACTGAGTATGGTGCAGCCTCTAATCCACAGGAAAGCTGAGCTGGCAGTGGGAAGGCACTGCTAACCCCAAGGGGCACAGACAGGAGGCTCAGCACCCCATGGAGCTGCCAGCATCCCCCCACTGTGACAGGAGCTCAGCCCCTTTGCCCTGCCCACCTTCCACCCTGCCTTCATCAGGCGTGATGGTGGCACACTTGACAGCCACGCTGTACTTCTGAGTGGCCAACGCTGAGTCAATGGTGACCTGGTCATCTGTCTTGTCCCGATGTGGCAGCCCCAGGTCGAAGTATTTTAGCTGGACATCCACGTTGGGCAGGATGAGCTGAGGGGCCAGGAGAGTGTCAGAGTGGGGGGACAGTGCAGGATGCCTGGGGAGCAGCGCCACAGCATGGCTAGCCCTGGCACCCATCCCAGCCCAGCTTGGGTGCCTGCCCAAGATGGTTCCACTAGCCAGGATGATCCCCCCTGCCTTGAACAGGCCTCCCTTAGTGAGACAGGTCCCGCTGCCTGGGACCACCTCACTTAAAGGCCCTTCTGGTAGTTGTACTTCCTGCAGACAGAGGAACAGAGGCAGGAGGGACAGACAGAGGGCAGCACAGTGATCACCTGTTCCCCGTACAACCCCCAGCTCTACTTGTGGCACACCCGCCCGTTCCTGGGGCAGGACCCCATCACCTTCTCCTTAATGAAGGCCCAGATGATTCGCGTCATCTCATCCCCGTCCATCTCCACCACTGGGTTTGCCACTTTGATCCGCTTGTCGGCATCTGAAGAGCAGTGTGGAGAGTGTTAGGGGTGCATCTCTGGTCCCACAGCTCCACACACCTGTGTGGGGCCAGGGCATCCTGTGGGGACCACACAGCTCCATCCAGCCAGGTGTGGGTGCCACCCTGGCTCAGGGACAGGTACAGGTCAGGGGCAAGCCCCGCTGGGGTCTGGGTCAATTAGTGGGACCAACACTACTGGAGTGGGAGTCAGAGTGCAAAACCTGCCATGTGAGGGGGACAGGGATAGGGACACATTCCTCTCAGAGCGGGAACCACATGCAAGCTGGGCTGCAACGCCTCAGTGAGATCAAGAATGGGACCAGAACCAGGAGCAGGTGCAGTCCCCTGGGGCCAGATTCAGGCACAAACCGGGATGCAAATCCCTGTGTGGATCCTGGACCAGGACTAAACCCTTCTGTGTGCCAAACCTGTCTGTGGATCAGGCGGTAAAACCCCACGTCGTACCCAGAGGTGACCCCCCCGAGTGGGACCTGAGCATTGACACGCAACAAAACTGCGTGGCGCCGGGAGCAGGAGTTAACCCTCCTGGGAGGCAAAATCCCGCGTTGCTCCGGGACCTTGAACGAACCCCCCCACCAGGCTCAGACCAGCTACGAGCTGGAGTGCAAAACGCCACGTGGAACCGGGACCAAATCCCCCAGGACAAGACCTAGCTACAAAACCCGGCGTGGGTCCGCAAATTCCCGCGGACCGTCAGTAAGCGTGAGTCCGGATCCAATTTCAGACACCGCCCCCCAAAAGAATCCGAGCCGCCCCCCCGTGGGTCTGGAGCACACCCCCCTCGTGGCGCGCGCAGCCCCGAGGACACGAAAGCCGCCCCCCACATCCCCCCAAGATCCCCCCACTCACAGTGCCGGCGCTGCTCCACGCCGGCGGCGGGGAGCGGGCAGCGGGGCAGGCGGCTGAGCACCGGGGCAGCGCGGAGGTAACGGGCGGCCATGGCGTGGGCGGACGCGACGGGGCGGACACGGGGGGGCGGTTCTCTCCGCCCCGGGGCGGGCCAGAGATCCGGCTCCCCCGTGGGGCCCCGCGAAGGCTCCGGAGGGGCCCGCGCGGGGTCCCGCGGTGGGGCTCGGGCCATTGCTGCATCCCGCCCCAATGCCAAAGCACAGGGCGGCCGCGATCCGCAGCGGTCCCCATTCCCACCAAAGGAATGTTGCATGCCTGGGTACATCGAGGTTGCGGATAGGCGGCCAAATCCCACGTGGAACCAAGACCAAACCCACGCGGGATCAAACCCGTGTGTAAAATCCCGTGTGGAATCGAGACCAGGCCCCCCAAGACCAGATCTAGCTGTAAAACCCTGGGTGGGATCGGGACCAAACCCACATGGAACCTGCCTCGGTTGCCAAACTCCACAGGGGTCAGGGACCAAACTCCCCCAGGACCTGATACGGCTCTAAATCCCCTCGTGGAACACGGAACAAAGCCCCCTGGGACCAGACGTAGCTGCAAAACCCTGCATGCAACCAGGAATGAAACCTGGGGATCAGATGCAGGTTTAAAATTCCTCGTGGTACTGGGAATGGCCCCACCACTCGGAACCAGATCCATTTGCAAAACCCCTCATGGAACCGGCATCGGGACTTCCTCAGGATCAAACCCAGCTGTAAAAAGCCTCATAGAACTGGGACCAAACCCGACTGCAAAACCCCGTGTGAAACTGGGAGGGTACACTGAGGTTCGGGACATGCAGACAGAGCCTGTCCCTACATGGAAGCCGGCGTCTCTGTTCATGGCTGGCGCGTGACTCGGCAGCTGGATCCAGCAGGACAAGGGCAACTGCCACCGTTTCACCAGGGACCTTCACCTCGCCTGGCCCCCGCGTGGGGAGGAGGAGAAGGAGGAGGAGGAGGAGGACGACAGGGGTGATGCACACCAGGGCACCCCGAGAAGGTGCATGGAGTGTGCCAGGGTTGCCAGGAGGCTGCTCGGGCTGGGAGTTTGTTGTCCTGCTGTCTCAGCCAAGCCGATGGCTTTTTTTAGCCACACGGGACGGGCAGATCCTGCTTCAGGAGGAAAAACAGCCCTGGAGCTGGCAGCCCCCAGCGGAGAGGCTGGGGGAGCTGTGGCACTCGTTGACGTCTGCCTGGCTTTAACATTAACCAGAGCAGGAGCTGCAGGACCGCAGTGGCGGGGGGAGGGGGTCAGCAGTGGTCCGGGGTCCTGGGTGTCCCTGCTCCCACCGCCCACCCCGTGGCAGCCCGTCCTGCCAGCAGCCCTGCGGCCATATGCCAGCACTGCTCAGGGACTGCCTGGCCGCCACCCCCGCTGCCCCCCTGGCTGCCCTTGCCCTGGCCCTGCGGTCGGAGCCGCCCAGTGACCACAGCGCTGGCAGGACGAGGTCAGGCCAGCGCGGCGGCAGTCCCCCCTCGAGGAAAGGACAAGAGCAGCCATGTGGCAGAGGCCCAGGGAAGGCCCCAAACAAAGGCACCGCCCGTTCATCCCTGGCCGCAGCCCAGCCACCCTCCCTGCTGTGCCACTCCAGCGTCCCCAGCGTGGCCGCCCTGGGGAGACGAGCGTGTTGGCAGGGCTGGCTGTGGGGCCAGGACCTCAGGGAGTGACAGGTCGCACAGGTTTGGGACCCAGCCAGAGCATGAACAAGGACATGCTGTGGGGGCTCCATGTGTTCCCTGCTGCCCGCAGGCAGCCCCGTGTCTGCCCATGGAGGGGGCACCGAGGGGCTGACAGAGGCCGTGTTTACTTGTGCTGCCCGCAAACACAAGGACCCCCAGCACTGCCCAGAGCCGCTGACCTGCAGGCTGGACTGGGGGCTGTGTCCTCCCTTCAGCAACTATCTGACCTCCTGGGGCTGCCAGCATGAACCTGCCTGCGACCCTTCTGGGGACTCCTGCCTGCCCAGCACAGCCAGTACCCGTGATCCCAGCAACTCTGGACACTGCTGACACCCACCTGCCACCCACCAGCTCCAAGTGTGCCACTGTGGGGACACCCGTGGCCCTGGTATCCCTGAACCCCACAGAGCCACATGTCGCCGTGAGGTGCCCAGACCCATTAATTACCCCAAAACTCCCTGAGCTGGCTATCACCACAAGGATCTCACCATGATGCCTGAGGCCGTGTGCATAGGCATCAGGTGTCCCCATGGCCACCCCTGCTACTAGGGACCCCCAGGAAGCGCCTCCAGTAGGTGCTGCCCCTCAAACCATGCTCCCCAATAGCCCCACGGTGCTGGAAGTCCCTCAGTGTGCTGGGGCTGAAACACGCAGTCCTGGGCACACCAGCATGATCCCATTAGGGCCATCCCAGAAACCGCAGGGGGCAGAGACAGGCTCCTCCAGTTCTCGGCCCCCAGATGTGGAGATTACTCCCAGCCAGAAGCAGCCGCCCCCAGACCTAGCTTCCCCGGGGCCGCCGGGGCGGGGCGGGGAGGGGCGGGCCGGCCCTTTGTTGTGCTGCGGGCGGAGCCCCCCGGAGCCGCCCCCGCACCGCCCCGCACCGCCGGAGGGGGGAACCACCCCGGAGCCGCCCCCGGTGCCGGCGGCTCCCGCCGCGCCTCGGAGCCGCCGAGCGGGTGAGCAGCGGGGGGGCACCGGGCACGGGCAGGGGATGCGTGTGAGGCGAGTGAGTGTGCAAGGGCTGTGCGTGCGTGCGGCGTGGGTGTGCGAGGGGCGTGCACGCCCGGCTGCGTGCGGGTGTGCGGGCACAGGGCTGTGCAAGGGACGGCGCGTGCACGTGCACGGAGATCCCCAAGGGACATGTGCGCGGGGGTTTGCGGAAGGGCTGGGAGTGCTTGTGAATGTGGGAATGTGCGTGTGTGCTTGTCTGAGTGTGCGTGCGTGTGACTGTGTGGCTGTGCATGTGAGTGACGGTGTGTGTGCGTTGCTGTGTGACCGTGTGGCTGTGTGGCTGTGCGACCGTGTGACTGTGTGGCTGTGCGTGTGCACCTGGGTGTGCCTGTGTGAGTTTGGGTTGGTGAGTGTGCCTGCGTACGCCTGTGTGTGCGTGTGCAAGCATGCTTGTGTATGAGTGTGTTGCGTGTGTGCGTGTGCAGGGTGCGGGCACACCGGGGGCCGTTCCCACAGCCCGTTCCCAGACGTGTGTTTGCCGCCCAGGGCGTGAACACCCCGTGACCTCCTGCGTGTGTTTACATGTGCCGGGTGTGGAAGCGCACACACGGTGCTCAGGACGGGCGTCACAGGCTGCTCACAGGGAGGCATGTTAGTGCACGTTCAGAACTCGGACATGCGTGTGTGTGGCGTGTCCCACGTGTATGATGTGCCTTGGACACCTGTGGGGTGCACACGTGCTGTGTGTCCCAGACATGTGGCCACAGTACCTGAGGAGGTGTTGGTGCCCAGGCAGCACCTGGTCTTGGGGCGCCGGGAGGGTCAGGGTCCCATGGGCTTTTGAGTCACCCCTTGGGCCCCAGTGCCTGCTCTGGCTGGGCCTGGGGCTGCTTAGGGACTGGCATGCCCCCTGACCCCAAGGAGCACGAGGGCAAGGGTAGCGAGGGTGCCACAGGAGCAAGGATGCCGTGGGACTGAGGAGACCAGTGCTGGTTTGGGCTCTGTAGAGTCAGGGCTGGCTGGGAAGGGGGCACCCATCGCTGAACCTGGACCCCCCATTCCTGCACTCTGGGGAGCTGACATGCCTGTGCTTGGAGCCCACCACCTTGCTGCCCCCCAAGGGTGCTCACTGGCTGGGGTTCCTGCTGGCTCTTCCCTGCCCTGTGCCAGGGCTGCCCAACAAGGAGTGGGGGCCCAAGGCAGCACCCTGTGTATCCTGCAGCCCCCCAGGTAGGCAGTGTGAGGATGCAGGCAGTGTGGGGGTGCAGGCAGTGCAGGGGTGTGGGGTACAGGCAGGTGCTGGCATCCCAGGGGACAGGTGGACTGTGGGGATACCCTCTGGCCCTCAGAACTGACGCTGACATCGTGCAGGAGTGATGGGAGCAATGAGACAGACGTGTTGTGGGGTACCCAGTGCTCTGGGTGCAGGTTCCCTGCAGTGCCCTGCCAGGGCGAAGGGCATGCTGTGGAGCAGTGGGGGACTGGCTGTGTCCCACCATCGGACAGCACCGGCACCCCAGCCAGGATGTCCTGGCAGTAAGGTCTGAGCTCACGGTGGGCCAGAGAGGTAGGGGGGCAGCCCAGCTTGGCCCCGCGGGAGGCCCTTGGCTCAGGCAGGATGTCACAGCCGGTGCATGCAGAATGAGGGATGCCCCGGGGCCCCGTGGGGAGCCCCTGTCAGGCTGTCGGGCCAGAGGCTGCCCCAGCCCCTCGTCTTGCTTGAGGCCCCTCCCAGGAGGCTGTCAGGACGCAGCAAAGCAGAGCCTCGTGCTCGCGCCATACTCCAGCTCCGGCCATGCGGCCCGGTATCCCCGCTCCAGTGAGACCCGCAGCCGGCGCTGAGCAGCTGGGGCTGGAGCATCTGTGTGACTGTGCAGGGCCCGCAGCCGCGCACTGCAGGTGTGCATGCATGCATGTTCGCATGCTGTGCATGTGCATGTGCATGGCTGAGAGGAGGGACTGCCGGATGCTGTCTGGCAGCTCCCAGCAGCCAGCCGAGCCGGGGGCGTGCGTGTGAGCCCGGGAAGGTGGGGAGAGCCCGGCTGTGTGGGCTGTGTGTGAGCCGGGTGCAGGTCTCTGAGCAGGGGCCATGCCCATGCTGCCAGCCATGCTGGGGCAGGCTGCAGAGGAAGGTGGGAGCTCGTGGGCAGCAGTAGCAGCAGCGTCGAGGTGTACACAGCCCCGTTCCTGCTGTCTGCAGACAGCAGCAGCACCCAGTTCCATCATCGCCTTCCCAGGCACCCACTGCCAGTGGGAACAGGGTGGCAGGCAGTGGCGTGGGAATGTGGTGCAGAAACCACTGCCCCACCTGCCTGCTGACCCCAGGCCACAGGTTTTGCTGCTGCCCAGACACCCAGAGACGTTTCCCCATTGCCGGCAGTGGGCAGGGAGGGTGGCACAGCTGCCGCACTGGTGCGTGCCAATGCCTGCAGCAGGGCGTGGGGCACGCACAGGCCTGCGCGAGTGCAGAGCGGGGCAGGGTGCTGCGGGTGCCCCCAGCGCTGCCCCGCTGGCAGCTGCGTGGGCAGGACAGGAGATAAATGGGAGTTTGGCGTAAACAGCCCTGGCTGCCAGCAGCTCTGGAGTAGCGCTTAAAGGCACAGGCTCTGGCCTCGTTCTGCTGCCTGCTCCTGCCCTCCTTTTCCTCCCTGCCTGCCCCTTCCCTTCCCTCCTGCTCCTGCCCTCCCTGCTCACCCCAGAGCAGCTGCGCTCCCCACAGGGGCTCCCATCCTCACTGCGTGCCATCACTCCAGGGTGTTGACACAACTGTACCATGACCATGCACGGGTGACAGCCAGATCCCTGGAGCCCCCCAAGACGCTGTGAGGTGTCATGGGGCACGGGGCTATGGCTGCAGGGTGAGTGCCTGCTCCCACCCCATTCAGAGGGACGTGCTTGGCTGGCTGACGTAGAGTCCTGTCCGTCTGTGGCACTTCCTGGGCAAAGGGTAGCTGATAAGGCTGGGGTGGAGCTGTGAGGCTGTCCCAGGCCTGGGAAGGAATGTTGGATTCCATCAAGAACAGCAGGAGCACTGGGAACAGGAAGGAAGCAAGGTCGAGTTGGGGCAGAGGGGCACCCCACAACACCAGCCCCTGGACATCAGGTATGGCCTGTGAGCGGGCACTGTCCAACAGTGCCAAGCGGGCAGAGTGTGAGACTATGGGCACAGCTGTCCCAAGAGTGTGGGCACAGACACCCAAGGAGTGTGGATACAGTTGTTTTGGGAGTGTGGGGAGCATTTCTCCTGGGCAGGGGGCTCACAGTGGTTCCCACCATTGTGGTCCAGGGCTAGGACTGACCAAGAAGGACATGGGAAGCTCTGCCCCACACTGGGAGGGCAGCACTGGGTACCCTGGCCCCAGGAGAGCTGCCTACTGCAGGGGAATCCCCAGACCGAATCCCTCTGTCCCCCTGTCCCCGTTGCCATGGCAGTATAAGGAGCTGTCATTAATAACAGTTGCGTGGGAGCTGCTGGCTGGGTGGGCAGTGCTCTGGGGGCTGTGGGGGCTGTGAGCCCTCCCCATACCCCAGCCAGGGACAGAGGATCTTGCCCAGCACTATCTGCTCGGCGGCATGGCCACAGTGGGACCCCTGGGACGGGCACAGAGGCTGGCAGGGATGTGTCGCCTGTGCTGAGTGCTACCTGTGTCCCCACACTGGTGCCGGCCAGGTCTGCCCGTGGTGGGGCTGGCATGGTGCCCCATCGCTCCCGAGGGAGGGCAAGGAGCGCTGGCCTGTGCCAGCCAGAGCCCCTAGCCCCAGCAGAGTGGCCATAGGGCACAGCTGAAGGGTTCGGGGGCAGTTCTGGTAGCAGCCACGGGGCCGAGCTGTTCCCAGGACAGTAAGACACCCCCGGGACAGCCTTTCCGGGGACAGCAAGATATACTCCCAGCCAGCCCCTCCTGGACCATCCCCCGGGATCCAGGGCCCACCGGTTTTCCCTGCTGCGAGGAGGGAGGAGGTTACAGGGAGTCCCCGGCTGCCGCTAGCGCCGGGGACAAAGCTCCGTCCTCTCCGGACCGTGACGGCCGCGGGGCGGGGGCTGGGGCCAGGTCCCACTGGGGCGGGGTGGGGGCGGTACCGACGAAGAACCGTCCGCCCCCTCTTCCGAGCGGCCCACCCCGCCCGGGGCACCGGCGGGGCTTGGGCAGCTGGAGCGGATCGGTACGGCCGGGAACGGCTTAGGTGCGGCTCGGGGACAGATCAGTAGGGCTCGGTTCGGTCCGACCGGGCGGGGCTCCGACCGTGGCTGCTACGCCCAGTGCCGAGCAGCGGGCGGGCAGCCCCGGGGCGGGCGGGGCGGCGCTGGGCGGGCGGCGGGGCCGGGCCGTACCGTACCGAGCCGCTGAGCCCCTTCTCTCCCCGCAGGTCTGCAGCGCCCGGGCGGCTTCGCGGCCGTGGCGGAGCCCCGCGGCTCGGTCCGGGATGGCGGCGCGGCCAGTGCTGCCGGTCCTGGCGGCGCTGCTGCTCTCGGCGGCTCCGGAGCCCGTCCCGCGGGTCAGCCTGCCTTACGGTGAGTGTCCGCTGACCTTCGGTGGGTGAGGGTCCGTCGGCACTGGAGGAGGGAGTCAGCCCCCGCCAAGGGCTCCAGCTGGCGTCTCCCCCGGGGCGGCGGAGCGTCCCGCGTCCTCCCGGGCTCTCTACGCCTCTTGGAAACGCCGTGTGACAGCGCCGAGGCTACACAGCCCAGCCAGGTCCCTAGGACACGGGGAACCCTCTGTCAGCGCGACATGGAGCAAGGGCTGGGGCAGAACCTCGGGGATGCTGCGGGGTGTAGGGACGCGCACCCCTGTGTCCAGACCCGCACTGAGCGTGGGTGTGTCTGGGGCACCCAGGGGTACTTGTGCCTCCTCAAGCAGGGCAATGGTGGCAGCCGTGTTTTGTACAGGATGGAGTGGGCTGAGCCGGCTGGGGGACTCTGCCCATGGGCTCTCTCCCTGCTCAGTATGTCTCTGGGGTGGGGGACACACCACAGCCCCTTACTGTGCAGTGCTCAGCTCCGGATAGCTCTGAGCCCCACTGCAGCCACTTGTCAGTCGCATGGCCCCATAGTGCTGGGGGCTGCACTGGGCAGGGACCAGGGAAGGACATCTGGGAAGGTGCTAGGCCAGGCAGAGCTGTAATGAGTGGGGGGCCTGGTTGCAGCCCCCTCATGCCCTGCGGAGCCTCCCAGCAGCTGGCACAGGGTGGGCAAGCAGTGGGGCATGCTGCTTGGGCTCAGCCCTGGCAGCTGTGCCGTGTGGGGGAGCCACCCACGGCTGTGCTGCCAGAAGGTGGCTGGATCCAGCTGCTGCCGGCCAGCAAAGCCCATCCCTGTGCTGGCTGGCCTGAGAGGGTGCCGTGGTTTGGGCAGCTGCGAGCACTCCCTGGCTCAGCATGCTGCAGCTCACTGGCGTAGATGTGGCCCCACCACATGCTCCCATGACCACTGGCCACGGCTGTTGTGGCACCAGCAGATGTGAGATCTGCTGAGCTGGACAGGAGGCTGGGACCCAGTGGGACAACCAGCTCGGCATCATGCCATGCTGTGCTGTGCCGTGTTGAACCACGCTGCCTGGCCCTGCCTGCACAGACCGGTTCTGCCCCGTGCTCTGCACACCTGTAAGGCTATGGGGCTGCAGCCATGTGCGGTGCCTGGGGATCCCGGCCTGAACCCCAGCGATGCTGGAGGAGCTGGGTGGGGAGCACAGGCCAATGGCTGGTGTGTGCCCGGTGGTGGCTCCAGTGGAGCACAGCCACGTGGGGCTGCAGTTGGTGGAAGGGAGGAGCTGGGAGCTGCTCCCCTGGGAGCACTGGATGTGCCTGCAGCAGGTTTGTCTGGAAGAAGCAGGTCTTGTCCTGACAGGTCCCTGGCAGCTGCACCAGCAGCTAGCTCCCCATGCCGGCACAGCTCTGCAAGGCACAGGGGGCCCGCTGCCCCTCCATGCCCACCACGGGCAGCATCACCCTGCCACTGGGCTGCAGGACCCCTCACAGAGGGATGCCGCGGGGCATCGGGTTCCTCCTCCCTGCACCACTGTGGGAGAGCTGGGCTGATGGTGGGGCCGGCTGAGCCCCCTGGAATGGAGGAGATGCTGCCCCATCTAGAGGCATCTGGGGTTTGTGGAGCGATGGGAGGTGAGAGCTGCGGGGTCTCACCCCACAGCACCATTGCCCCACAGCTCCTCGATCCATCACACTGACTCTCACCAGGCAGTGCCTGGCAGGACCTCTGGGGTTATCCTGGTGGGACTCTGGGAGCAGGCAGGGGGTTGGGGGAGGTCGGGGAGAACCCAGAGTGTCAGAGGTCAGGGAGTTGGCAGCATGAGTCAGCCCGACGTGTCCCGCTCACACAGCCAGGCCCATCTGATTCAGAGTGGCGGTAGGAGAGGAAGGGCTTCCGGGGCCAGGCCACCCACGCGGGATGGGATGGGATGGGATGGGGTGGGATGGGATGGGGATGGGACAGGACAGGCGCTCCCTGACTCAGCATGGCCACTGCCCCGTGTCTGGCATGGGCTGAGCCCCACGGGCCAGTGTGGACAGCACTGGGTTGAGCCCTGCATCCAGCACCTGCAGCACTGGGCTGAGCCCTGTGTCTGGCAGAGGCTGACCCCTGCGGACTGGGGCAGGAAGACACTCCCAGCACTCATCTCCCCCTGCTGTGAGGTTGGGGTCTCTGTGGGCCTAGGCTGGGCTGAGCCTCCCATGCTGCAGGGCTGAGCTCCAGGGCTGTACGTGGCTGGGCAGCTGCCCCAGTGCTAGATAGGGCTGTTGTGGTGTCCTCAGGGCCAGGAGGACGTGCCCCGTGGGTGCCCTTAGGCACTCCGTGAGTGCCCTCAGGCACTATCGCGGCCCTGCACAGTTCACTGCAGTGTGTAGTGCCACGTGTGTCTGGCAGTGTGGGCAGAGCCGGATCTGGCCCTGGCTGCTCTGGGGGGCTGGCATGCCCAAGGTGCTGGGCAGAGGGGCCAGGAGCAGCCGTGGTGCAGGGTTCTGGGGGTCAGGTGCCAGCACGAGACTGATGCGTAATGCCTGTCACTCTTGCCCCACAGACTCAGCCGAGAGAGTAGTGCGGCGCTTTGAGGCACCTGGTGTGTCCAACTACACGGCCCTCCTGCTGAGCCTGGATGGTGGGACCCTCTACCTGGGGGCACGGGAACTGCTCCTCACTCTCAACACCAGCAACTTTCAGCCCAGCTCCCCAGTTCGTAGGGTGAGCCCAGGGATGGGCTGGGCTGCCCTTGGGGAGGGAGGGGGCACGGGGGCACCCAGCTAGCTGGACTGCAGGGGATCCCCTCCCCGCCACCATTTCAGTCTGTGTGAGCCATCACGCATTCAGAAAGAACTGTCCCAGAGCAGGATGTTCGAGGTGGGGAGGATGTGGTTGCTATGAACGAGCCCAAGGAGGGTATGCACGGATCAGCCAGGGACGGGGGGGCTCCCAGTGACTGTCCCTTCTCCACAGCTGCTGTGGAGTGCAGATGAGGAGAAGAAGAGGCAATGTGTGTTCAAGGGCAAGGACCCCCAGGTGAGCCCCATTGCCAGCAGGCATTGAGGGCTGTGGTGAGAGTGGGCAGTGCCCTGTGCAGGGTGGGTGTGGGTGAGACATGAGCCAAGGGCTGAGTTGGGTCCTCTGACCCCCACAGAGGGACTGTCACAACTACATCAAGCTGCTGCTGCAGCTGAACAGCACCCACCTGTACACCTGTGGGACCTGCGCCTTTAGCCCGGCCTGCGCCTACATCGTGAGTACAGGAACAGGATCCCCTGCAGGTCCCCCCATGCCATCAGGGCCCTGCAGTGGGGTCCTTGGCACTGGGACAAGTGCTGCTGGCTCACAGCCTCATCCTGCTGCAGAATGTGCAGCACTTCAGCCTGGAACGGGACGCGTCAGGGAAGGTGGTATTGGAGGACGGGAAGGGACGCTGCCCCTTTGACCCTGAGTATCGCTCCACAGCTGTCATGGTCGGTAAGGCACGACACCCTGGGACCCTCACCCTTCCTCCCTGCGCTGCCTCGGGACCCTGTGCCACCCTGGAACCCTCACCCTCCCCGCAGTGCCCTGGGACCTTTGCCCTCCTCCCTGTGCCTCCCCCTCTCTGCATCTGCCCAGCCAAGATGAGCCAAGGCCAGGCTATCAGACCCCAGCAGGAAGCACGGCTGTGCTGGTGGCGCGTGGTGGGTCCCAGCGGGAACATGTCTTTGGCAGACGGCGAGCTCTACGCTGGGACTGTCAGCAACTTCCAGGGCAATGAGCCGACCATCTCCCGCAGCCAGGAGAGCCGCATCGCCCTCAAGACTGAGAACTCCCTCAACTGGCTGCAAGGTGTGTGCTGGGGCCAGCATGGCTGCTCGGGGTCCCTCTCCCCCCCAGCGTGGGAGGCAAGGAATGGGGCCAGTGGTGCTGAGGGTCCTTGTGCCCCCAGACCCAGCGTTCGTGGGCTCAGCCTACCTGCGGGAGAGCCTCCCTGCCGGCAACCCTGAGGGCGACGACGACAAGGTCTACTTCTTCTTCAGTGAGACTGGGAAGGAGTTTGACTATTTTGAGAACACCATCGTCTCCCGCATTGCACGTGTATGCAAGGTGGGCATAAGGCAGCAGGGCTGTGTGGGAGCTGTGCCTGGGGTGTGACTCACTGCTAGGGTGGAGGGGATGTGGGACCATCTTGCATATCTCCAACCCTTGGTGCCTGGACCCCTGCTCCGTTCACTCAGCCCGTGGGGTTCCCTGCGGCCACGGCCGTGGCATTGCACCCTGACCCACTGTGCCACGCAGGGGGACCAGGGCGGGGAGCGCGTGCTGCAGCGGCGGTGGACAACCTTCCTGAAGGCGCAGCTGCTCTGCTCACACCCTGAGGATGGGTTCCCCTTCAACGTGCTGCAGGACATCTTTGTGCTCACCCCGGGCGAGCTGCACTGGAGGGAGACACTCTTCTACGGTGTCTTCACCTCGCAGTGGTGAGTGGTGTGGACCCAGGGCAGCATGGGGGGCTTGGCAGAGCCAAGGCCTCATCTTGCCGCGGGCTCTGCCTCTCCCCACCAGGAACAAGGGTGGGCTGGGCAGCTCGGCTGTCTGCGCCTTCCCCATGCGCAGCGTGCAGCATGCCTTCGGCGGGCTCTACAAAGAAGTGAACCGCGAAACGCAGCAGTGGTACACGGACACCGGCCCTGTGCCAGAGCCCCGGCCAGGCATGGTAGGTGGCCCCTTGGTGCCTGCCCGAGCACAAGACACAGCACTGCTCCTGTTGCTTTCCTGATCCCAGTGGCTGCCACAGCATGGTACCCCACCCACTTCCCCAGGCCCTCCTGAATCCCTTCCTTTCCTTGTAGTGCATCACCAGCCACACACGGCACCTGAAGATCAATTCATCACTGCAGATGCCAGATCGGGTGCTGAACTTTATCAAGGACCACTTCCTGATGGACAGCCCTGTGCGCAGCCAGCCACTGCTGCTGCAGAGCCACCAGCGCTACCAGCAGATCAGTGTGCACCGTGCGCAGGGCCTTCACAGCACCTACGACGTCCTCTTCCTGGGCACAGGTGGGTGCAGGCACACTCTGGCAGGGCAGGGTGTGTGCCATGCGCCCTGGCCCTGTTCAGCACAGCCCCTCTGTTTGCAGATGACGGGCGGCTGCACAAGGCTGTGCGGGTGAACCACGGTGTGCACATCATTGAGGAGATCCGCCTCTTCCCTGACGGGCAGCCCATTCTCCAGCTGCTGCTGGACCAGGACCAGGCAGGAGCCAGGGCAAGGGGGGGCACTGGGGGCTCAGCCTACTTGGGGCAGGTCCTGTTTGTGGGCTGGGGGACAGAGACCTGGGAAGGCAGGGGTGTGCAGGAGCCCACCCTGCTGACCCCAGCGTGTCCCCTCCCGCAGGGCCTTGTCTATGCAGCCACCTACACAGCAGTGGCTCAGGTGCCCTTTGCCAACTGCAGCCTGTACCGCAGCTGTGGGGAATGTGTGCTGGCACGGGACCCCTTCTGCGCCTGGAGCTGGGGTGCCTGCCGCAGGGTCACCCCACATCCCCCAGCACACCCACAGTAAGTGCTGCACCCTCTGCCATCCCCCTGCACCCCAGGGCAACCCACTGCCCTGCCCTCACACTCTGTTCCTAGGCTTTGGGCACAGGACATCGAGGATGCTGACACAGAGCGCCTCTGCCAGCTGGTCAATGCCTCCCAGCCCCGTCCCCGCATCCTCCTGCCCCCAGGTGAGCTCCCACTGGTGCTACTGTGTGAGTGTGTGTCCCGGGGGCTCCCATACATCCTGGATTCCTCCTCCACCGCACTCCGATCCGTCCCCTGCCCACAGCTGGGGTCCCCTCCCTGATGTTCCCCTGGGTTCTATCTGCAGCCTCAGGCACCCCGTGCCAGCAGATCCAGCTGCCTCCCAATGCAGTGCGGCCGCTGCCGTGCCGGCTGCTCTCCAACCTGGCCTCACGGCGCTGGCTGCACGACGGGGCACCTGTCAACGCCTCCTACCTGGTGCTGCCCGATGGGGCCCTCATTCTGGTGGGCAGCCCAGAGCGTGCAGGCACCTATGAGTGCTGGTCGCTGGAGGAGGGATTCCGCAAGCTGATGGCCAGCTACTGCGTAGGCGTGCAAGAGCCAGCCCTTGGGCCACCATACTCTGGCAGGAAGGTGGCTGCTGGCCATGACACCCTGGAGACGGTCAGCACATCCCGGAGCACCTCAGCGGTGGGCAGTGCTGTAGCACGGCTGGACGGCAAGACCTACTGGACCGAGTTCCTGGTGATGTGTGTGCTTTTTGCTGCTGCCGTCCTCGTGCTGGCCCTCTTTGTCCTGCACCGGCACCGTGACGGCATGAAGGCCTTGATGGAGCCCAGTGACCCTAGCAGGCACCAGAAGCCACCCCGCAAGCCAGTGGAGAGCCTGCCTCTGAATGGCAGCAGCCTGCCCAGCACGGCTCCTGAGCACAAGGGCTACCAGGCCCTGCAGGACAACTACATCATCAGTACCCCCGTGCATGAGCCCCCAGGACCCCCGCGCACCTTCTCTGAGTCAGAGAAGAGGCCTCTCCATGTCCGGGACAGCTTCGTGGAGGTGTCTCCTGCCTGCCAAAGACCCCGGGTGCGCCTGGGCTCCGAGATCCAAGACTCAGTGGTGTGACAGGGATGAGAGCCAAGCCCTCACCCACGACCGCCTCTGCTCTGCTGAGCCTCGCCGGCCCGTGTGCCACAGCCGGGGTCCATGTTGTCTGTGTGTGCATGCCCAGAGCCTGGCACCCACACTCTGCGGCAGCGCCCACCAGCCAGTGGGGTCTAGACCCTCACCGGCTCCCTGGGCATCACTTTGGTACTGGTGGCTGTGGGTGTGAGGGGTGCCCCATGCCTTCCAGGGACCTGCGAGACATTTCCAGCCCAGTGTCCCTGCTGCAGGGATAGACGCAGTTCCTGGCTCAGGCTGCTGGTGCGGCCCCGGCTCTGCCGGGCCCTGACCCCCTCTATGCAGAGGGCAGGAGGGGGCGGCCGCAGACCCCTTGTACCCCAACTCACTGTGACGTCCCGCTGTGGGACCCAGGGCCACGTGTGCGGCTGGGAGGTGCCAGCCCCGCGGCATGTGCTGTGTGTCTGTGCTTGGTTCGTTTTTAATATGTGGAAAATGTGAATTGTGTCCGGGGAAGGGGAGCTGAGAGCAGCTTCCCCTGCGCTGGGTGGGCAGGGACACCTCCGCGGCCCCATGTGCGTGTGCAGAAACGTCTGTTGTTTTTATATAAAGTCCTTCAGACACGTGTGTGTGCGGCGGGGCTGAGTGCCTTCCTAGGTCAGAACCATCCCTGTTGGCCCCATGGGAGAGGAGCCATGTCTCGCTGTCAACTTTGCTCAGAGGAAGATCTGCCCATGGTTTCAAAGGGGGGGAACTGTGCTGGCCATCAGATCTGTGGAGTCCCCTCCTCATGTGCTTGGCTGAGCGGTGGGCCAGGGCACGCGGAGCCCTGCAGGGACAGTGGCTGTGTGCCTGTGGAGGAATACTGCCTGGGGCTGTGCCAATGGTCCCTGTGACCTACTGGCAGGCTGTCACTGGGGCAGCCCTTGGCTGGCTTGGGGCTGTGCCTGGAGGCCTGTGCTGTGGCAGTGTGGTGCAGGCAGAGCAGAGAGTCCCTGTGGTGGGGGAGCGCAGAGCAATGGGGTGATGCCGTCCCAGCATCAAGAGGAACAGGAGAAGGCAGAGGTGACCAGGAGTAACAAAATTTGGTGCCTGGGGCTGGGAGGAGGGCAGCCCTCAGAAGGAGAGGCTGTGACAGCCCCCTTTCCAGGACCACCGGGTTGTGCTGCATGTGGGACCCACTGCCCGCCCAGGGAGCAGCAGGTCCTTGTCCCCATCCAACCTTGCTGTGGGCAGACCCTGGACACTTTGCGAGCAGGACCTGACTCCGTGGTGGCTGAGGGCAAGGCCTGAGATTGCAGCATGGTGCTGCTTTTGAGCCCTCACACAACTGGGAAGCACCAGCAGTGCCAGGACAGGGCTGGGGGAAGTGGTGAGCTCTGCACAGAGCTGGCGTGTCCGGACAGGATTCCCCTGAGGGACCAGCTCTGCCTTGCTCCCAGCTGGACCCATGCACTGAACTTCCTGCACAGCCTGTTCTGGGACATCAAAAAAGCCACTGGAGGCGTTGGCTGGTGAGCTGCCAGCAGACACAGCCCTGGGGCTGCAGGGGCAGGGGCCTCGGCGGGCAGATACTGTCAGCACCATGGGGCAGTGAGCTGGAAGGGCTGGCAGCACCAGGAGCAGGAGCCACTGTGTGAGAAACAGCCATGCCAGAGCCCTGAGAGCCATCAGCTGCTTTGCCCCAGCATGGGAGCCCTGCGGGGCCAGCTGGACCCCAGGCCCCACACCAGTCCTGGCAGTGCCGCTGGCTGCAGGCCAGGGCAGAGACAATGCCTGAACAAGGACAAAGGACCCTGATGCTGCCCACAGTGATGGTACCACTCCCCTGCCCAGGATTCCCCTTGGTGCCCCCAGCCTGACCATTGAGCTCTTTGTGCTGCCCAGAAGGATCCCAGTGTGGAGGAGGGAGGGAAGGAGGTGGCCCACGGAAAGGGCTGTCAAGGAGCAGGATGTGGAACCTCTCCCCTAGAGTGGCGGCTGGCGCACAAGCAGAGAGGCCTGGCAGGAGCCCATGTCCCCAACACCCTCGTGGCACCCGTCCCGCAGCGGGACAAAGGCAGCAAAGAGCAAGGGTGAAACCGGAGCCCTTTAATTGTGTCCTCACAGGGACTGGGGGAGGAGAGGCCAGGGCGGCAGAGCAGCTGCTGCGCTTGAGCCAGAAGGGGGCAAAGAGAGAAGGGGAAATGGAGGAGAGCAGGCTCTGAGCACAGCCGTGGGGGGACAGCTTTGCTGTGGGGTGGCACCTGTACAGTGACACTCAGGTGACTGCTCAGAGAAAGCACCCCTGTTTGGGTTATTGCTCATGAAAAATGATCCACATTTTGGTTATTGCTCAGAGGATTCACGTTCAGGTTATTGCTCAGAGAAATGGATCCATGTGGCAGCAGGGAGGCTCCCAGAAATACAAGAGAGGCAGGAAGAGGCTGGCAGGGGATGCAGCTCCCTGCCTGCTGCTGGAAGGCACAACATAGGAATTGGTCCTAAGGGCAGAGTGCAGAGTGGCCCCAGGCAGGAGCAGCTCTTCCTCCCTCACCTGCAGAGCTGCCTTTGGAATGCATAAGGATTCAAATTCCAGTGCTAGGACAGCAGAGGGGATTCCTGGGACCCCCGGCTGCCAAGCAGGCACCTGAGAGGGGAGCAGGAGGGTTCCTGCCCAAGGCATTGCAGCACAGCCAGGCCATTGAAGGGCCGGGCCTGTGCTCCCTGAAAGAGGAAATGGCTGAGTGCACAAAGAGCTGCAGGAACTGGAGGAGTGCTGGAGGAACTGGAGGAGTGCTGCTGGACAGCCACGGGGCTCACAGGACAATCTTGAAGGAGCTGCAAGAGACACGACAGGATCTGCACCTGCTTGCTATGTCACACAAAGGGTTTCCAAGCACTCAGCACTGCAGGGACCAGAATCCCCATGCAGGACAGGCTCTGTAGAGCCAGCCTGGGATGCAGAGCCAGTGTGGGATGCAGTTCCCTCTGCCATTACGGGAGACTTGGCACAGGGCAGCCGTGCCCTCCTGCCATCACTGGCTCTGCCCCAGTGCCAGCTGAGCAATCAGGGTGATGAACCATCGCACCTGGCAAAGTCCGGGGAGCGGGAGACAACATGCTGGAATTCAGAGAGGTTGATGGTGCCGTCCTTGTCGATGTCGGACTCCTCCAGGATCTGTGGGGGAAGGCAAGTGGTGAGCTCTGTGCCTGGGTCCATGCAGTGCCCATGCCCTGGCCAACAGGCCTCACATTTTGGATGAGCTGCTCCATCTCTGCACTGCTCAGCCGGGACTCCTCGCCCTGCCCTGTCAGGCAGTTCACCAGTTGCTCCAGGTCCTTCCTGTCCAGAGTCCCATCATCATCAAAGTCTGTGGGGAGAGAAAAAGTAGGTTTTGGCAGGGCCACAGTGACCGCAGAGAGTCACAAGCACCGGCACTGCACCGCTCCGTGTACCTCACCATGCCAAACCAGCCGTTCCCACAGGAACTTCCTAAAGCCACCATCCCTGTGGGTGCTCCAAGGGCACTGCCAGCCCTCCTGAACATTGATTCATCACCCTGCTCCCGCTTCCCCAAGGTGCAGGGATCCCAGAACACTGCACCTGTCCCCAGGCTTACCAAAGATGCGGAAGGCATAGTGAGATTTGATGTCAGAGGTGGCAGAATCGCTGAAGACACTCAGCATATCAAGGAAGTCTTCAAATGACATGCTGTCATCCCCGGTCTCTGAGGTTGAAAACACATGGCAGATCCGGTGCTGGAAGGGATTTGCCTGTAGACACGGGAATGGCTCAGGCAGGGCTGGGCCATGCTGGCTTCATCAGGCACACACTGGCTGTGGCTGCTGCTCTGGCAGGTGAGCAGGTGCCCCACTCTGCCACTGCTCCATCACCCCTGGCATGGTCAAACCTGTCCTTTGCTTCCCAGGATGCAGCCCCATGCAGCAGGGATAAGCAGGATCCTATGTGGCACCACACAGATGCCTAGGATCCTCCGCAGCAGGGATCCTTGGGATCCTCCATGGCACAGCAGGGATCCCTGGGATCCTCAGTCGCTCAGTGGGGATAAGGAAGCTCTTTGTTGGCACAGCCAAGGACAGAGCACTGGCACAGCGAGGCCGCGGTGGGTACATGGGGCCCTAACCCGGGAGCAGCAGTATCCCGTGTCTGCCAGGCACCATACCCGCAGCTCATGCAGTGTCAGGATTTGGCTCTTGGGAACCCGCGCGGAGAAGGCGTTCTCCCTCTCCTCCTTTGGCAGCAGTTCACTGAATCTCTTGTAGGCACTTTAAGAGGCAAGAAAAAGAGCGGCTCTGTGGTGCAAGTGGGGTGGCAGCAGCCCGTCTGGGCACCGGCCGCACTTCCCAGGGCCGGGTGGCCCGTTCCCACAGCTCCTGCCAACTTTGCCGGGCGGGAGTGTGTCGGCCAGGGGTCCCACAGCTGCTCCCGGGACCAGGGAGAGGAGTCAGTCTGTCTTCTGCCCACCCCGAGGTCCGGGACTTCGAATGGGTCACGGCGGGCTCGGGCCGGCCCCCAGCCCCTACCTGGCTGGTCAGGGCGTCACCGGCCCGGCCCGCGCCACCAGCAGCAGCCGCGGACCTTCGCCCCATCACACCCGGCTGTTAGGGAGTGCCACCGGCACCTCTCGGCTCAGCTGGGCGTCTCGGCAGAACGGGAGCCCCGGGGCAGGGCCGGAGCTCTCCGTGCCCCGCGGCAGAGGCTGAGGCCCCACGGAACCGGGCTGGCACCGGGGGCACGGGGGGGCGGGGGGGCCGGCAGGCGGGTGCCTCCATCCCGCCCCACTTACGGTATTCCGCCCGGCGGTACTTACAGCAAGATCTCCTGCTTGCTCAGGAACGTCAGCTCCTGCGGGGAGAGCATGGGTCAGCACCGGTACCGCAGTCAGCACCGGCACCGGGGTCAGCACCGGCAGGGGGGCCAAGGCCTGACCTAGGGCACCACAGCCATGGGTTCCTTGGCCTCTGGGCACCTTCTGCCTCGGGATCGCGCCGCCCTCTCGTGCCCCGCACTGCAGCCGCTCCTGTCCCCCGGTACCGGTGTCCGTACCTGGTACTCGCCCAGCATGTCCCGCGGTATCAGACTGGCCGAGCCGCCCATGGCGCCGCTTCCCTACGCACGTCACTCACCCGCTGCCGCAGCAACTGCCCGCCCCGGGCGGGGCAAACGCGCCCACGCGTACAGCGCAGCCCCGCCCGCGCACACGGCGGACTCCCGGGTCCGCGGGGCCGGCAATAGCGGAGATGACGGCGATGGCCGGACGGGAGCCGGGCGAGCCGAACCCCCAGGAGTTCGTGTACGGCGACGAAGATTTCGTGCCGCAGGCAGCCGGCTGGGCCGACCTGGACTCCGCGCGCTCCCGGTTCGACCGGGTGCTGCTGGCGGGCTGGAGCGACCGTATGGAGCGGGGGCTGTTCCGGTACCGGCTAGGACCGCTGCCCACACGCGTCCTGCCCGGCCCCGCGCGCCTCGTGGCGCAGCTGAACGAGCAGCGCAGCGCGGAGCGCCGCCCGCCGCAGCCCGTCCGCAGCCTCCGGGATCCCTTCGACCCCGGCGCCTTCAACTTCACCCAGCTGCACCCTGCCGAGCTGCTGTTCCGCCTGCGCCGCACTGGAGGCCCAGGGCCGCCACCCGACCCGCTGCTGGTGGCCATCAACGCCAGCCCGTTGGAGCGGGGACACGTCCTGCTGCTGCCTGAACCGGCGCGGCGGCTGCCGCAGGTGCTGACAGCCCCGGCGCTGCGCGGGGCGCTGGAGGCGGCGCTGCTCAGCGCCCACCCCGGATTCCGCGTGGGCTTCAACGGGCTGGGCGGCGGCGCCTCGGTGAACCACCTGCACCTGCACGGGCTCTACGTGGACCGCCCGCTGCCACTGGAGGAGGCGCCGGCCGAGCCGCTGGGGCCGCGCCTGGGGCTGCTCCGCGCCGGACCGGCCCCCGCCTTCCTCTTCTTCGCCCCCGGCCCCGCGGCGCTGGAGCCGGTGTCGCGGGACGTGTGCCGGGCGGCGGAGCACCTGAGCGGTGCCGGGTTGGCCTGCAACGTGCTGGCCACGCGGGGCGACCCGCCGGCGGGACCGGGGGCCGGAGGCGGCCGCGGGCTGCGGGTGCTGCTGTGGGCGCGCCAGCCCCTCTTCGGCCCAAAGGCGGGTGAGCCCTTCGTCGTGGCGTTGTGCGAGCTGGCGGGGCTGCTGCCGCTGCCCGCCGAGCCGCTCTACCGGGATATCACCGAGGTGCAGGCCCTGAGCGCCATCCGCCAGCACCTGCTGCCCGAGCCCGAACTGCTGCACCTCGGCGGGGAGCTGGCGCGGCTGCTGGAGAACTGATGGTACCGGGCAGCGGCTGCAAAGCTGCCGGCACCGGGACCGGCGGTGCTGCCGCCGCGCCGCGCGCCAGGGGCCGCTGCGGAACCGACTGTCACGTGACCTGCCGGGGCGCTCTGGCTGGCAGTGCCTGTGTCTCTGTGGTCCGGTCGCCATGGGAACGCGGCCGACCCGGGAGCGGTGCGATGGCGGCGGGCGACGGCGGCGGCGAGGAGAACATGGGCGAGGAGGATGCCGTTGCCGCGGCCCCCCCGGACCGTCCCACTGCCCTCGCCGGGCCCGAGCCGCGGAGGAAGCGCAGGCGAGTGCGGGGCCACAGCCCCCCGGCAGGGTCCGGATGGAACCCATCCAGCCACTCCCGGAGGCGCCTCCCGCTGCCTCACTCGCGCTCGGTCCCGGCCCCAGCCCAGTCCCGCTGCTCCCCGTGGGACAGTGCCCAGCCGGCGCCCGGCGCTCCCCAGCCCCCGGGAGCCGGTCCGGGGTCCCGCTGACCCAAAATAAATACTGTTCCCCTGGAATTGCCCCAGCGATCCCCTGTGTGACACACCCAGGCACGGCTCTGTGCCCAGGACCAGCCTGCCCGTCTCTTTAGTGCTGCACCGAACCGGGGCTGGCTTGGTCGGACTGCCCGGTGCTCTCTGTGTGTGTGTATGAGGGATCGGGGCTGTCCCCCCACTCTGTCCTGTGCCCGCTGCCTCGCTGAGCTACTGTTATCTCATCTCTATTCCAGTGTCCCCTCCATCAACCTGAGCGGCTGCAAGTACGAGAGTGGTAAGTCAGAGGGGCTGGGAGGTCCCTGCAGGCTTCCAGCCCACACCCACAGGCTCTCCAGGTGCCTGCCCAGCCAGGAGCGGCGCTGGCACCCAGTTCCCACCGGTTTATTTACTGCTGCCAGTGACTGGCACAGGGCCCCTGTGTTAGTGAGGAGTTTGTCACACTTTGGATTGAGATTTCTCCTGATATAAAATGTGCAACAGCAGCACAAGCCCTCGACATTCCCCACACTTGTGTTTGCCAGCTGTCTGCTAAAATGGGCAAGAAGGGTTCCCTCAGGTACAGTGCAAGGGAGTACCTGGGCTTGAAGGTAGGACCTAAGGGTTGTCAACTGTTTAAGGTAAAGTCGGTAGTGAACGCACAGGACCTGTACCTGGAACCTCTCCCTGTGCTGTCCATCCCTGGTAACTCCAGGGAGCTGTTCCACTCCCCTCTCTCACTCTTCTTTCCTTCCACAAGCTGGATCTTGAAAGAACAAACTCCTGGCCCTTGAGGGGTGTTATTAATCTACTTTGCTAAGGGATCTTGGTGTGCATGGACCCCCATCACCTCCCCAGCCCTGCCAAATTCATACTTGGCACTAGTATGAACCATCCCAGCAGAGACTTTTTCCTGCTGAGCTGTCTTCTGCTGCTGAAAGACCTTTGATTAGACAGATTAAATTCACACCTTTGCAAGACTTGTATCTGCCTGTGAGGTCTAAGACCCATGGGAAGTTCAGCCCTGCTATTGAAGGGCCCTGGCACCTCAAGACAGGTGGAATTAGAGGGTTAAGAGCTCTCAGAACACTTGCAGCCAGAGGCTTGGGGGGGTTGGCCAGATAAAAGTGGTGTTCCTGACACCTCCCAAGGGGTCATGCCAATACCTTATAGCTCTGAGGGGGAAACCACAGCCTAGAGAGCTGCATACTCCATCCCTTGTTATTTTGGGGGGGGTGTCAGTCCCTGTATGTGGCTTCTCAGCCAGAGATTTGTTTCACATTCCATCCCTGGTTATTTTGGGGGTTTATCAGTCCCTGTACATGGTTCCCCTGCCTGGCCCCTGTCACTGCTTGCCTTGGCACAGTGCGGCGGGCAGCGCAGCACTGCGGGCTGAAGGAAGCGGGAGAAAACGAGGAGTGGACGGTGTACTGGACGGACAGCTCGGTCTCTTTGGAGCGCCTCATGGAAATGAAGCGGTTCCAGGTAAACAAAACAGCTGCCCAGCTGGAATTGCTCAGGGAGGAGGGTGACACAGGGCTGTCTGTGGAACAGCATGTGGCAGAGTGAAACAGAAGCACCCAAAGCAGTGCTATGCGCCATCTGTGCCTCGGCTCCAGGGCGCAGGGTCAGATGCCTTTCCTTGTGCCATGACCCTGGCTGGTGTCACCAGCAGCATTCAGCGGCTATAGTGGAAGCAGGAGCATTCCAGCCCTGTAATGTGCTGTGAAATAAACAGTTGTTGATGATAAACGGCTCTTATGGTGCTCCAGGGCTAAGATGGAATGGGCAGATAAATCACTAGTGAAGCTCAGATAAAGCAGCTGTAGCAAGTTTCACCCCTCAGCAGTAGTTCAGGGCAGCCATAGGCCTGGCTTCCCTCTTGCTGCTGGTTCTCCGTGCACAGGCTGTCCTCAGGGCCAGGAGAATCCATCCCCGCAGGGCCTCCGCTGATCTGGGTTTTTGTGCCCCACTTGCAGAAAATCAACCACTTCCCAGGAATGATCGAGCTGTGCCGTAAGGACCTGCTGGCTCGCAACCTGAACCGCATGCTCCGGCTCTTCCCCAAGGAGTACAACATCTTCCCTCGCACATGGTGCCTGCCAGCTGAGTGAGTGGCGTGGGACAGCGCCACGGGGACGGGGTGACACGGGGAGGGGGAGGCTGCTCACCTGCTCTTTCTGGGCACCAGAGCCCAAATCTTAACTTGCTTTGGCATGCACCGTGGTGAGCTCTTCTGCAGACCTCTCAGTACAGGTGGAGATGTGTGCAAGGAAAAGGTGGGATGCGGAGAGCTGGGTCAGGTCACACAGGGACCAGTCTGTGACTCCTGTAGATTAGGAATGGGGGTTCAATTCCTCCCCTGCAGAAGTTCAGTGTGTGCTGGCCTGCAGCACCATGGTTTCAGTACCCTGCTGTTAGGAGAGAGTTCAGAGGGGTGTTTTTTGCAGCTAGTGATAGTTACCCCTTCCTTGCACAGCTATGGAGATTTCCATGCCTGCAGATCCATGAGGAAAACAAGAACATTCATCTGCAAGCCCGACAACAGCTGCCAGGGAAGAGGGATCTTCATAACCCACCACCCGGAGGAGATCAAGCATGGGGAACGCATGATCTGTCAGCAGTACATCTCTGAGGTATTGGGACAGTCCTGGAACACTGGAGTAGGATTCCAGCCTCCTCACTCTGCCAGCATCCCCCATGCTCCCTGGGTCTCCTCAGGTCTGCTGGAGGTGTGGCTGTGGCACGTCAGGGACACAGACAAAGCCTGCCCCTCTGCTGAGCAGCACAGGCAGAAGGAGCAGTTCCTCACCTCACCCTTGCTCCTGCCTCTTTCCTCACAGCCCTTCCTCATCGATGGCTTCAAGTTTGACATGCGCATCTATGTGCTGGTCACGTCCTGTGATCCACTGAGGATTTTTCTCTACAAGGAGGGCCTGGCCCGGTTTGCCACCATGAGGTACATGGATTGCAGCAGGAGAAACCTGGTAAAAAGGAAGTTTCAAAAAAACTCATATAGTATCTGTAGGGGTCAGTCCTTAACTTGTCGTGGGGGCATTCCAGGCCTTGAAAAGGCAGGTATTGGGGGTTGCAGGAATCCCAGCTTGATGCTTTCCTGTTCTTCGTCTATACCCCTTCCTCCTCCTCACAGGAGGTATTTCAGGAGGAATAGGAGATCTACCCCAAGGCCCCACATTTGGGCTGTTTACTGGCATTACCACAGAATCATGGAGTTGTTTGCTGGGATGGAACCTTGGAAGGTCTCCAACCTCATGCTCTAAACTTGGTCGACAATAAATTACTATCTGGTTTCTTGGTGTCTCACCCTACCAGGTTTTGAAAACCTGCAGAATGAAGCCCCCCTGGTGTCTCTGGGCAGCATGTTCTGCTTCGGGCCCTGATAAGCATGCTCAATTCCACACCATTCCTACTCTGCCTATGCTTCAGGCAGAAAAGAACATGGGAGTATCTGGTGGGGCTGTTCTTGTTCTTGCTCAGTGGTTCAGAGTGAACAAACGTGTCCTGTGGTTCCCTGCCAGGGTGACATCTGCATGCACCTGACCAATTATGCAATCAACAAACACAATGAGAACTTTGTCCAGGATGACACAGTGGGCAGCAAGAGGTACTGGCATGTCTGAGCACTGCAAGAACACTACCTGGGCACATTGGTTTACCTCAGCTTTCCTGGGGTGACACAGCTGAGCCCTTACCACCTCCTGTTCCCCACACAGGAAGCTGTCCACTCTGAATGCCTGGATGGCACAGCACAGCTATGACACATCAAAGCTCTGGGCAGATATTGATGACATTGTCATAAAGACACTGATTTCAGCTCACTCTGTGCTGAAACACCACTACCAGAGCTGCTTCCCCAACCACACTACTGGCTGTGCCTGCTTTGAAATCCTGGGCTTTGACATTTTGCTGGATAGAAGGCTGAAGCCATGGCTGCTGGAGGTGAGGAAGGAGTGGAGAGCTCAGAGCTGAGAGACTCAGACGGGGGTTGGGATGAACAGGGCTTGTTTGATTCAAAAGGACCACCTTGCTCACAGAATTAACCAGGCCGTGAAGCCAAACAACCTGCTGTGAGCAGGGTCCAAGAGAACCCATTTCCTGCACACCATCTAACAACAGGGAGTTCCCCAAGTCTTCAGACCCCTTGTCCTGTGAGCACCCAGAATTTGTGACAGCTGCCTCCTGCCTGCACCCTGTGGGATGGGATGCAGGTGACCTGTGGCACAAGTGGGCAACACACTGCAGGAGAGAGTGCTGCATGTGGCTTCCTGTTTCTGACACAGGGAAGAGCATCCATGGACAGTGTGGGGCATGGCTGGGGCCGTGGACTGGGAGCTGGGGTGCCAGGTTAGGTTACCTGCTTGTCTTGGCAGGTGAACCACTCTCCCAGCTTCAACACAGATTCTCAGCTAGACCATGAGGTGAAGGATGCCCTTCTGTGTGACACCTTCAACCTGATCAATGTGCATGCCTGTGACAGAAAAAAGGTGCTGGAGGAAGACAAGCGGCGGGTAAAGGAACGGCTCCTTCAGGCCAACCAGACTCTCCGTGAGTCCAGGTATTGTTGTTCTCCCAGTGTTGCAGGTCCCCAGTGAGCAAAGAAGGGCATGACAGAGCAGAATAACACCAGGACTGGCTGGTGGAAGCTCCCAGAGCCCATGGCATTGTGCAGCCTCTGAGCTCTCCCAAGCCATCGGCATCCTGCAAGGAGGAGCCAGGGCTCCTCTCTGGGTGCCAGGAGATCTGTGACACCTGGTGCTCCAGACCCTGACAGAACTATCCCCAAGCTGCACCTGCTTGTCATCTCTTTTGCTGGAGATGGGCAGTGCCAGCATCCTGGGCTGGCAGGGATGCTCACACGAGGAATCACAGCCCTGCCTCAGGAACTGCGGGTAGCCTGGGCATGGGCCCTTCTCCAGGGCAGGTGTTCTTTCCAGGGCTGAGAGTTTCCCCTTCCTCTGTCTGCATGTCCTTTCACAAGCCCGTGTTCAGTGAGCCTGCTGCCTTGCAGGCAAGGTGCAGCTCTTTCCTGCTTCTGTTTCCATCAGGAGTCCTGGGATAATCCTGGGACATGCTGAGCATGTCAGCCCTGCGCTCTGCCTGCCCCAGAGCCTCCCTCCACAGTTCCCTGTCCTCCCTCCTGCTGCAGGCGCAGGGAGCAGGAGAGCAGCCAGGCTGCGTGGCTGGCACAGGCTGAAACCTACGAGAACGAGCACCTGGGGGGGTTCCGACGCATCTACCCAGCACCTGGGACAGAGAAGTACGAGCCATTCTTCCAGCAGGGCAGGTCCCTCTTCCAGGAAACAGCAGCATCCAAGGCACGAGAAGAGTATGCCAGGTACGCTGTTCCTGTGGAAACCCACTTCTGACAGGTGGCATGGAGGCCACTTGCTCCTGATCCTTCCTGGGGGAGCAACTCTGCTGCTTGGCAGGTGTAAAAGAGTGGGAAGAGTGGGAGGGGAAAGGAAGGAGCCTGCACCTGCTGTGGCACCACAGCAAAGTAGCTCCTTTTAGATGGACCCCAAAGAGGCAAGGGCAATACTCCATTGACTTTTGGACCCTGGAGACACCATTTCTCAAATGTCCCCCTCACTTTTGGCAGGCACAGCCTAATTCAAGGGCATTTCTCTTTTTAAGTCTCTTTACAAGCATCCCTGTGCCATCTCTTCGCACACTTCTATTATGGGCTACTCATGCAGAACTCTGGCCTGAAGTAAACGTCCTCAGCTTGAAGGGTGCTCCACAGCCTCTTGCTATTGTGGCTCTTGAGCCATTGAGTGACTCCGCTGTTCTGTGGCAGGCAGCAGCTGGAGGAGATTCGCCTGAAAAATGAAAAGCTGGAAGCTGCCACCAGGAAGAAGAAAACAGAGAGGATCCAGAATAAAAGCACAGCTCCTACAACCCACCTCACCCACAGAAGCACCAACGCGTGGGATAGAAAGGTACCTCAGTGTCAGCATTTTCCATGGGCTCTCCAAGTCCAAGACATGGCTCTGGGAGCTATGCCGAGCCATTAGTGCACCCATGGAGCAGAAATTCCAGGTTTGACTCCCCGCATGAAGTTCAGAGTCGACAACTTGTGTTGGCAGTACTTGCAAGCACCAGTGTTGTGCCTTTCCACTTTGGCTCTCACTGGGATCTGTGTCCCACCTTGAGACTGTAACTGTCCCCAGGGCTGGAGCAGCTCATGGCTTTGTCTCACCTGTGCGTTATCCCAGCTTCAGCTTTGCTATAGCTCAGGTGTTTCTCTGCCGAGGTGCAGCGCATGCAGTACAACTCCATGCAGCCCCAGGACATCGTGGAACAGGAAGAGAAGAGGCGAGTGAATGCTCTGCTGCAGCGTGAGAAGCTGATCCGAGACCTGGGCATCACCGACCAGCTTTCCCGGCTGCTCCCCACAGCTGACACCCAGGGATCCTGCGCCCTCCAGAGCCAGGTAATGCCATTGCCCAGAGCCACCTCACGGCCGAGGCAGAAGGATGGCGAGAAGTTAATTGGGCACTGAGCATCTCTGGTGGGGCAGGATGGGGGTCTGCTGCGGGCGGATCAGTTGCTGTGCCTTCAGGATGATGTGAGTGTGATGGTGGTGGGCGGGCATACCTGGGGACAAAGTGCAGGGTGATGCTTTAGTGAGCACCTAGAGAAGACTTTTCCTTCCCATCTCTTGCCAAGGCCTACGGAACTAAGCCATGGCCATTTTCCTTCCCTCCTTCCAGCTGCAGTTTCCCTGGGATGTCCTCAGGAGCCACAACACCCGTGATTTAATGATGCTTATCTCATTCCTGGGAGTCCCAGCTCAGCGCTTGGGACACAGGGTCATACACAGCCCTAGAGCCGAGGCCCTGCCACCACGCATCCCAGGCCCAGATCCCAACGACACGGACACCCTCTGCATTCGAGGCCAGAGTGTCCCATACCACGTGCGGCACGAGGGCCCCCGGGCACTGGGCGGGGGCTGGCTGCGGGGCCAGGCAGCACGGGCAGCGGTCACTCAGCCCTGCGGGCACCCTAAGGGGCTGCAGGTGAGAGACCAGCAGCTCCCTGGCAGCGGAACCCAGGCTGAAGGCTGTAAGTACACATCACTTTCCTGTAGATGCTCCTGGCCTTGCCAGGGTGGGAGGAATGGGTGGGCTGGATGGAGTTCTCAGGGATGCTGGGACACTGCAGAACGGTCACCGTGCTCTGCTTGGGGCACTGGTAAGCACTGGAAGTCTCTGTCTGAGGCTTGGAGCATCCTAATTGCAGGCACAGGGAAGAACCGTGGGTGGTTTCCCAGGATCAAGGGTTGCTGTGCCGGCAGGGAGGAGTGTGAGAAGCCAGGAAAGTCAGAGGGCTGGGTTAGCTCCTGGGAGCAGATGGGACACAGCACAGCCCCCAGCCTCTTCCCAGGCCTGACTCCCACCTCACTGCTCCCTGCCCATGCTCTCACCCTCCATCCTCGCCCAGCCCTGCCTGGCTCCCTGGCATCAGCTTTGTCCACTCTGCAGCCTTAGGACTGGGGGAGCAGGAGCAGAGGAGGGGCTGCCAGGACCAAGCCCCACCGGAAAGGCAGTGGGGGCTGCTGACCTGCAGAGCTGCTGGCTCTGCACAGCCCCACATCTGTCTGTGCTGTTCCAGGTGATGCTGGTAGTCTGTCATCCTCCCATGGAGGCAGCTGTCCCCCAGCTTCCCCAGCCAGCCCAGGGCAGGCCACAGGTGATGGCATCTTCAGCTGTGCTGTGGTCCAGGAGCTTCCCATCACCACTGCCGTTCATGTGCAGCACACACATGTCCCACACCATGGCAGAGCCTCGCCGTGCCAGTGTGTCACACCATGCCAGTGCTTCACACATTCACAGCGTGAAAAGCACAGGTAACATGGCCGAGGGCTCAGCTTTCCTGTCATGTGTTCTCTCTTCTCTCTTGCATGAGAACCAGGACTGCTGGATAGCTTGGCTGCCTCCATCAACTCTGGGGTCGGCTGCTGAGCCCCCTGACCAGAGCCTGGGCCCAGCATGGCTCCGGCCACCCACCCCAGCTAGCTTCACCTCTGCCAGGACCGGAGACTGGTGCCTGTGCCCCTGTCTGTGCCCTGCCGGCACTCCTGCCTGTGACCCACAACCTCCTGCAGCGAAGCCCTCCAGAGGCCACCTGGCTCTGGACCCATCGGAACCTCACTTGCCCCGCCGCGGCCGCTCCCCCCCGCCGGCCCCGCCCGTTCCTGGGCCTATTCCCGGCCATGGCGGTGCTGCTCCAGCGCGGGCTACGGGCGGTCGCACTCCTCGCCAGGGCCCCGCGGCGGGCGGCGGCGGCGTGG